>JADRCO010000280.1:0-39325 GCA_021464525.1 Rhizophagus sp. LPA8_4_AMF | reverse complement strand
TCCGTAAATAACTTTGTTGGTTATACACAATTAATGAAAAAGTAATTCTCTTTCCCGGATATTCTGGTATCAAACATACTGATCATAATGTTGATCAAAGGTTTTTTATATAATATGAATAACATGAGCTTTACTATTACTAAAATAGTATTTTTTTTCTTTTTTTTATCCCGTTTCTTTTGGATATTTTTTGACAAAGAAATAAAGAATTTTATAAAGAACCTTGGTTCCGATTTTCTTTATTTGTGTTTCAAAGAAATTTTTTATGAATGAATAAAAAATTGGATTTATTTGATGAACTTGAAATGTTTCAAAAAAAAATTTCTTTTTGGATGATTTGAAAAAAAGGCGCCGCTTTAAGCTATTTGTGGATATTTATTGAAACTAATTAATAAAAACACCCCGAATACTTTGAAAATCATATAAATTTTTAATTGGTGGTTGTTTTTTTTTATTTATTTCATACTAAATATTGATTAATAATAAGAAACAAAAAAAATAAAATAAAAAAATCATTGGTTTATGATTAATAATATAATATTAATATTGATATAACATCTATAACATCTGAACATTGCGATACTATATTTTTAATTTTTTATTTATTTATTTATTTTTTTTAAATACTGATTAAAATTAAATATTCTTTTATGATGTATATTTTAAATTATGTTCCATATATATATAATATTTTATACATTTTAATAATTAGATGTATTTTAAAATTAATCTTCATAAAGAAATTATTATTATTATTAATAAATAATTATTATATAAGGTATATATAAATTCGTTAATAATTATATATTATATACTGTAACATATATATTTTATTTACGTAAATTTTTTTATTGTAACAATTTATATAAATTTTTTGTCTTTTTCAAGTCTTTATCATATTTTTATATTTATTTTTACATTTTAGTAAATGCAAAATAATTTTGAAAATTCGATACTGTTTTAATTCGGATAAAAAATAAATTAATTCGGATAAAAATAAAATCAATTCGGATAAAAAAATAAATTAATTCGGATAAAAAAAAATTATCCGTTTTAATATAATGTACATTCAATTTAACTGTTAATGTGTTTTCGCACATATTAAACTTGTACAAATTCTAGATAACGCTTTAATTAAAATATTCTTTTCTTTAGCGCCTGTTAAGGCTTTGACATTGTAATTGCCAAAAAAACTACAAATGTAACGCGGATTTACGGCGATATGATTTAAGATTATGTGGTTAAGCTCCGGCCGTAATTTCCGTATTACCGTTTGTTGCCATATTTGCCGTATTTGCCGTAACAGTGGTAAGTCTGTAAATATGAATTTAATTTAAACACAACTGATAACTAAAAAATTATTCTATTTCAAAAAATCTTTATAATAGCGAAATTTTGACATGTACATTATGTATGATATGTCAAATATATCTCGTCATGATTACGAACTAATTAACTTGAAGCGTAGGTAAAAAAAAGCTAGGCCGAGCGTATATTCTAACCAATATATATATAGTGAAATTTTTTATTATATATTTTCTGCCAATATTTCTTCTGGCTTTCTATTATAACATAAAAATACTCGTAAAAAATTTCCCGACTATGCGAATCAGTGAAATGAAATGCATATCGAGTGACAAATAAAATGGTTTCATGGCAAAATAAAGTTAATACCAAAATAATTACATATATTAAATAATAATAGATATCATCCATCATTTTCATCATTTTCAGATTATTTCTTGGCTTATAATTATTGGTATTTAATCAATGAATCAGTTTAATCAAGAGTATTATTATCCTATGAATTAATTAAACATATAATATTAGTCATTTATTGGTTCTAGCTAGTAGAATTTTCGCCGTAGCCGAAAAGATATACTAAAATATGCACACCCTGATTTTTTATTCATTAATAAAATACGTACTATGATTATTTTAGATATGTTAATTTGATGGCGAATTTGCTTATATTTTTTATTACAACGGGATTATTAATAATGAATTACAATAGCGATCGAGTCGCGAAGATAATTCCTACAGGTTCAATAGAACCATTCAACATAAAATGGTTGACCAAAATAGATTACATAAATATTTAATCATAGAAATATATAAATAGAATAATTTATTATTCTTTTTTGATCAACCGATTTTCATATAAAAATGAAAGCACTTAAACATATCCGTTCACTCAAATTTTATTATGATTAATTTTATGAAATTTCTTTCTTTTCCATTTTTTCCCAGTATTAATCCACTTCATCTCCCTTCATAATATCAAGAAAGTCATTCCTCGGATGATGTATCTTTCTTAATTGTGATAATCATCATCTTTTTATATGCAACCAACCAATTCCTGGTCATGTATCTACCTCATTCTATTATTAAAATCCTTTCTCGGACGATGATAATTTGAGTTTTCGAAAATCAAATATGAATCGTGTTTAAAGATCTCCAAGAAATTAACACGAAAGCTTCGAAATTCTATAAATGCGTGCTATAGAGCTCATATCGCTCATATCCAGGAGAACCAATAAATTATTCTTTTGGCATCTAATATACTTATAATATTGCTAAAGATGGTCATATTAAAACATATGGTGGCACAAAATATATTTTAATCTGATTTTTCTTTTTTACTGGGGAAAATAAGGTTAATGATAATATTTTTTTACAAAAAGGATTGGGACCAAGATTCTTCTTTAATGACTCTTGAACATTTAATCTCACATTACATACATAATATTTTATTATTTTATTTTAAATTCGGAAATTACGATTGCTACAGTTTATAAAACAAACAAATAACCTTTTATATTTACATTGAAATTTTTTTTTTTTATGTTCTTCATACATTTATTTTATATAATTTAAAATACGTGAATATATATTTATACTTTTTTTGTTTTTACTATTTAAAATGGTTGCATAAACATTACTGCAATCACTGCATACAGTATATTGTATGTACTGTGTTAAAAAAAACAATTTGAGAAATCATAATCCATCAAATTATAATATAAAAATGCATGATCTTTCCCGGTCTTTTTTCTAAGTCAGGAACATAACTACTTCGCAATATCATCAAAATCTATCATTTAAGTGAAGACGACGTTGAAAATTTGTCTTTAAAAGTGACAACCATTATCAATGGTCGATAAGAAAAGATTTATATAAACACACGAACTTTAAGAGTAGGGTATGATAAATTTTATAAATATCATAAAGAGTCTTCATTCTGACGAATCAATTAAATAACAAAAGTTATTTTACAATATATTTGATTCAAAAAGGAACCCTTTTTGAAGCCGGCCTTGATCAATATTCATAATATATAAGTTTATAATATTGCTCTTGACTTTACTAGTTGGGATGGTCATGGTTAAAAAACCCTTGGATGAATTTATGAGGATGAGACTTCTCTAAGAGCTGGAAACATTTTAGTGGCTTCTAAATAACAACCTACTTTAGTAAATTACAACAAACAACCATTTTCAAAGTTCTTTGGAAAATAGTTTATTACAATTTCTAATGATATTAGCGCGATGAATTTAATTATCATCGATAAAAATGAAAATGAGAATACTAATAAACCCTTTTATAATCTCATCAACGAATTAACGGTAAATATTTTGGTTACAGTTATTCTTTTTTTTTTTAATACAATTTTAATACGCGAATATGTACTTATACAAAAAAAATCTTTTCTACATCTTTCCACGTAAAATCCACATGGAAATCCTGGATAGTTCCAATATTTTCCAAATACCCTGTGACGAAACACATATTTCTGAACTAATCCATGTGGAATTACATAGACCGATCTACCTAAAGATTTCATGATGTACTATCCATTGTGTAAACAAATTTTTACTGTATTAAAAAAATCGGTCAACTTATATGAAATCTTAAAGAAATTCTTTTCATTCATTCTTTTCCAATTCTTTTTTCTAATAACCTTCAAATTCGTGAACATAAATCCGTTTCATCTACTTCGCAACAATCATCAAAATCCTCAGATGAAGACGATGTTGAAAATTTGTCTCCTAAATCATTATCGCTGGTCGGTAAGAATGTATAAATACGAGCTTTAAACAAGTTTTATGACATAAAAAGCTTGCATTCTGGTGAATCAATAAAATTATTTTCTTATAACAAAAGATATTTTACGAGAATATATTGATTCAAAAAGGAAAGCTATCTGATTCTGAAGCCGGTTTCCTTGAACAATATTCACAACATATATAAGCTTATAATATTGCTCTTGACTTTAGTTGGTATGTCATGCGTTCTGTCCCATAATTAAAAAAGCCTTGGATAAATTAAGAATCTATAAAGATGAAACATCCTTAGTAAACCTTCTTTGGGTCAGCAACAACATCACTGGTAAATTCTATAATTTCTTAACAATTACAACACTCAAGTTTGGATGAATAATAATTTTTTACAAATTTTAATCTTAGCGCGATGAATTTAGTTACTATCGATGAAAATGAAGATACTAATAAAAATCGGTTATGATAATCCATCTCATCGATGAAGACTTATCGTTTAACGGTAAATATTTTTATAACGTGTACGTACGATTATTGAGACGGTCTTTTCAATAATCAAATTGACAATTTTTGGAAGAAAATTATAGTTTGCTTCAATGCTACAGCTATCCTTTCGTAATTCTAGGACAAGCTACAGAAGTTTTTCTAGACAACCTAAACTATACTGAACTCGTATTAATTTTCAAATCGATTATATTTCGACGTCTCCTCTTTTCCAAAGTCTTGGGTCCTGCAGACACTTCAAAAGTGACGACGCTTATCATCATATTTAATTCTTCAATTGATTTTGACCAAATTTCAATGAACATGAAGTCGAAAAAGAAATTCAAAATAATTGTTTATAGTAAATTATCAGCACATATTTAATTTACTATCTCATTTATACAAATACTCTTTTTTTAAGAAAAAATTTATGACATTTTTGCCAAGGGACGATTGCGTTTTTTGATTGAAACATGCGAAAAAATTTAAATAGGCATTTGAATTTAATATTTTTTATTCCATATTTTCCCCCTTTTCCCGTTTTATGTCAAAAGATCCAAGTAATTTAACTATAGTTCGTTACGTACGTATTGCGTTATAAATATAGGCAAAACATACGAGTGCTAGTCCCGAAACCATATATATCCAGTAACTTAACCATCATATCGATCTCTGAGACGTGTATTGTAAGTATAATAGGACTAAAATTACATGCAGATCGAAGAAAATATTGTTTATATAGTTAAATTAATTAATTTTTTTTTTTCCTTATCCGTTATTAAATTATAGACTCTCCGGTATTAAAATCGGTGACGGTCCGCTCAAAAAACTAAAATGTACAAATAAAAGATAGCCCGTAGCTGATACTACACTCGCTACGCTAATTTCTTTCGAATTAAAGTTTCACTTCTGGCTGGAAATCAAATTAAAGCTGCGGGAGCTGTTCGCACATATGCCAGATAATTTAGTCCGAGAAGTAATTACTGGTGTTTAGAAATTGTTGTGTTAGGTTTCTTGTGAATTATATACATACTGTATATTACATTCATAAACAAATCTCATTTTTGGAGGATTAAGGATTTAAAAGGATTCGATCCGGTTTAAGTTGTGGTTGCTGAGAGAAAAATCATCTTTTTAATCGTAATAATATAAGGCCATGAAACTGAATACTTGTCCATTCCAGTCAAAACCAAGAGCAATATTATAAGCTTGTGTATGTTGTAAATATAGGAGCTTTCCTTTTTGAATCTTATTCTTGATACACCGGAATGTTAAAATTATCTGGTATAGCGAGTAATGTTTAAAAATAAATATTTTATAAGGAAATAAGGAAGGGTATATTGTAATATATATCCGATATACACTAAATAGTAATTTTTGTGTTTACTTAATTTTTATATTTTAAACGTCTTAAAAAAAATTTAAGAATTGATTTTTGTGCGGGATATAGGTTTAATAAAACAAAGTTCAATAACACTATAGATTTCATTTCAATGTTTTCTTACAAGTCTCATTATTACTTTTGGTAATTGAATTTTTATGCTTTGAACTTTCATCTGTATTTCATCCGATGGGAGCTATAAATGATTTAAATGTGCCTACTTTTTAGTATTAACATAAATGCAAATTTAATTTCAGGAAAGATACTGATATAGACACTCATTATAAATTAAAATATTAGTTGCAACATGCGTTGCAACGTTGTATTGGGTATATATATTTATTTTGTTTAATAATTATGAAATTGATAGAGTAGCGAGTTTAAATGAAGAAATTTCTTTCCGTAAAATGGAGCTTTTTTGAAGTATTCCTCAATCTCTACACTTTCAGCTTTCCTTTAACAAACTAATAATAACTTTCATGCTTTTTTGCAATTCCTAAATCCTCTATCAAAGCAAGCTCGGTGGTATCTACTCATACTGAAAACGCTATAATAAATATACACAAAGGTTAAATAGTATCTTTAACAAGTTCGCGAGCAAAACCTGCTGCTTGGTGCAACTTTCCATAAAAGATAAATGTGGTTAGAAACATCTCTCGTCATATATTGTATGGATGGGTTACATAAAAATTATAATAAAGAGAATAAAAGAGTTAATATTTGCGAGATATTCAAGACTATACAGTAGTAATTGCCATCAATGTTTTACAATTTTAATTTTTGTTTACAAAGTTTCTTAGCGAAGTCTACAAGTATTGCAGTTGTTCCAATATTAATTCCATAATCTCTGAAATCTTAAAATCATATTAAAAAAGTCTCGGTCAGATAATTTTTCGTTTGCAAATTATTCCCAAGTCGTTCTCACCAATTATAAATCTGTACAAAATTAATAAGAGCATTCATTTTATGTTTTTTATAAACACTCACTTCGATACAGGAATATCAAAACTAAGGATTTCGGATTAATATTAGTAGGACCAAATGGAGAAGGAATATTTTCAATAGGCTGCTGCGGCCCAACATACTGCGGAGCATACGAAATGGCCAATTTTTAATTCTCGGGTTCTGTTCCTAAGAAAGTTACTGCTCAAAAAATTTTTTATTAACAATAATTGGTTCAATAGGTTCAATAGCAAACTTCTCATTACCATTTAAAAGTTTCGGTCAGGATTCAGGAATATAAATCACGCGATATCGTACTGCGGATCTTCATTTAGTAATTTCTCATATGATCAAGCGCGTTTAACGCCATTATAAAAGTTATCGTAAAAAAATTTTTGATAATCTCAAAAGTCGAACCGAAAAACACAAAACAACAAATAAAATGTAAAAATGCAGTCAAATATTTCTTAGAATTATAACAATGATAAAATGAAAATATTTATTAACAAGCAATTTTTTACGTGAAACTTAGTATGCGTAGTAAAATAAATATTCTAAGTTCACCCATCAATAATTACGAGGATAGTATTGTTTCTCAACAAAAAGAAGATAAGAAAAATGTAAAAAGACTGAAGAAAGACGACAATAGAAATGATAATAAAACAGATATTAATCATCTTGTTATAATAGGTTAAATATTTTAATAAAAGTATAAATGGGTAACGATGAATTGAAATATTTTAAAAATTTTAAATTTTTTTTTTTATTTAAAGAAAAAATAGGTCCGCAGTTTCTGGATGGTGTCACGAAGCTTACATATGTTCCGGGATATAATGGTGATTATATTCGATTCGATGAAATAATTCAAAAGGTATTTATTCGTTAATTTCTAAACTGATTATCTTTTCGATGTAACTGCGATTTTATTTAACTTTATTTTTCTTTCTCCGGAAGAATCAATTGAAAAGCGCGTTTTTTTGCGCGATGACTATAGAATTTTCGTGGCTACTTGAAAATTTACCAAAAAACATAAGTGTAGTCGTAGCTAAACATTGGGATCCTGAAAATGGTGATTCGGTAACTAATTCTTTTTTTAAAAAAAAAATTTAGTATAACTTATTAATTTAAATGATTTCCTTTTATCACATTTAGCAAGGAGTATTCTGTATACCCAATACAAATATATTATTAGTACATCCTCCAATGTCAAGTATGGGACATGGATGTTTTCATGCTAAATTAATGATATTAATTTATGATGAGTGGATACGGGTTGTTATTTCTTCTGCTAATTTAATTTCTCATGATTGGGAAATTTCTGAAAATATTGTCTTCATACAAGATTTCCCAAGATATAATGAAAATGATACAATTAATAATGATCACTTGTTTGTGAAAGAATTAAAAGATTATTTATTAGCTATGGGATTAAAATCTCATATTATAAATAAGCTCCCTCAATATAATTACTCAAAAGCAAAGGTAAAATTTAACAGTTGTTATCTCTCATTATATTTATATTTATATTTATTTCGATAAAAAATTTAACATTTAGGCGATTATTATACCTTCCATACCTGGAGCTTATAAGGGTATTGATGATGTAAAGAAATATGGTCATGGAAGATTATCTCAGATCGTAAAGAATATTTGTGAATACGAAGATGTTGAATTAGAATGTCAGGTATATTTAATTAAAGTATATCATTATTGATTTTTTTATTTTAATTATTAACTAATTTTTTTGAGAATAAATTAGTCTTCATCACTTGGTTCGATTACTCCAGACTTTTTAAATGAATTTTATAGGTCAGCTAAGGGTCTGGATCCGTATATTATCCCAAAACAACGTAAATCAAAAAGAGATAAAGAACAATTTGAAGAGAATGAATCTCCAGCACCATCGCAACCATCGCAACCATCGCAACCATCACAATCATCACAATCATCACAAGCGTTACAACAATCACAACCGTTACCTCCTATCACTATTGTTTATCCAACTAATAAGACGGTTTTGAATTCAAAATATACATTTGCGGTATATATTATTTTGTAGATTTTCGTTAAAGTATACTAGTTTTATTTATTGACGCGTTATGTGTATAGGGAGCTGGACCTTTGTGTTTTTCTAAGAAATGTTATGAACAACTAACGTTTCCTAAAGAAATTTTAAGGTGAGTTATAATATTCATTGCTTATAACAGGCTAATCTGAATGAATAGATAAATAGAAACTATTTATATATTTATTTATTGGTTAGGAAATGTGAATCGAATAGAAATGGAATATTAATGCATACAAAAGTAAAAAAAAAGCTATCTTTTTTTCTTACAATTTCTTTACATATTCACAATTAACATACAACATATCAAATTTAGTTCTTATTAGCTAGATTTATTCGTCCATCGCCAGTTCAATTAGAGAAGAAGCGATTGTTAGAACAAGAACAAACCCGACAAATTAGAATTAACAAAAGAAAGATGATCAAAAATAAATATGATAGTGATGAATCTGCAACTGATTCTGATGTAGCAGATGTAGACACACAAGAAACTATTACGGAAGATAATATTTTAGAATTATCACAAGATACCGTAACTGATGATAATAACATCGTAGGATGGTATTATTGTGGGTATGTATCATGTTTAAATGCATGCATTTAGTAATATTTACGTTTAACTAATTCAATTACTATTATTAAAGAAGTCATAATTTTACAGAATCCGCTTGGTAAATTGAACCAATTTATTATTATTATTATTATTAATTTTTTCTTTTTTGTTTGAATTCAACAATTAATACAATAAATAAATTAACATCCCTTTAATTAGGGGAAAACTTAATGTATCAAGAGATACAAAGGAAATTCAGCTAAAAATTTATAATTGGGAATTAGGAATATTTCTTCCGATAACTAAGTTACGTGATGATGATGATAAAGAAAATAATACAGGTGAACAAAGTGATTGGTTTAGAGATCATGGTGTACCTGTGTCATACAAAAGACCTCCAAACCCTTATGAAGAAAGTGATATCCCTTGGGTGAGTTTATTAATTAAAGTCCTTTATTATTAAAAGTAACTTATATATTAATAGTAATTTTTATGGTCTCTAGTTTTCTCTTGGATGGTAATAGATGTCTATAATGTCTAGAGTTATAAAATAGAATATAAAGTAATGGCAAGAATATTAAAATGATAATTATAGAATAAATAAATATATTCGCTAGATTTAATATTTCCAAAATACTCCAATTATTATTAACTAAGATAATAATCTAAAATTTATTAAATACAATAAGAATATTTTATTTTATTTTTTTTTTCCTGATAAGAAAATATAACTTACCATTATTACATGTAAAAATTACATAGAATGGGTGCTGTACATCGGTATAAGAAATATCTTCAAAACATTATTAATACATTAAATTCAATAATCTAAATTATTTCAACCTTCAACCTAAAATTATATATAAATCGACTATTTAATAATTCACATCAAATAAACAATTTACTCGATTAAATGATTACGTAATTACCATAGGAGCTGGTCCCAAATCATCTTTATTATCATTAATTCCAGATTTTCTTCTATCTTCATAATTCTTCAAGTAATCTTCTAATTCATCAAGTGAAAGAGGTAAATTTGAAGGTAACCTTATAGCATATAATCTCATGATATGCCTGGATATATTTTCCATTTGTATTCACAAGATTGTCAAAGACAAATTCAAAATAAAAAAATAAAAACTCAGTTCAAATAAAATAAAGGATATCTTCTAACTCAGCTTCAAATAATTCCCACCATGGAGGTGACGTTGGTAATTTGACTTGAGCTATCCTTGCAGCTAACCATATAACAGCACAAGCAATTGTTGCAGGTTGATAACATACGTAAACATTTGTTCTTAACCTGTAGTTATTATATAAGTTAGTTGATTGACATAATTCATAATTTAAAATAAATAGAATTAAAAATTTTTTACCCACGCATCATTAAGATATCCCCACGCTTTTTGAGGAATTGTTTCATGATCAGTTAATTCTAATACTTTTAAGTAATTAACCATTAATCCATATGGTAATTGTACATGAACATTAAATCCCAATTTCTTTAGTATTTGCATTTCAGCTATTACTAACGCATCTTTCATTTCGTAAAACACCTTTAAAATTCAAAAATTGTTTTTAATAAGAGTAAGAAAAAATAATAATAACAATAATATCTTACTTGTCCTAAATATTCTAATGGTTCATTTGATTCATTACGATAACGTCTTATCAAATAGTTATAAACATTTATTAAATCGCGAATTTTACATGGCGATTCTGAAACCTTTGAAGCCAAGAATAAAGCCCCCATACCTATGTCCTTTCAAAAAGAAGTTTCTTTCAAAAATTCTATTTTAAAAAAACAATTTTTTCAAAATATTTCGAAATACAAACCCTAACGGAGAATTTTTTTAATGACGCGACATAAAAAAATCGTTGAAAAAGTACTTGTGCAGTAGCCATAGCTACCTGCGGTCTAAATAATAATATTACTATATGAGTTTAATTCTCAATAATAAAAAAAAAAAAAATTTACAGTTAGTTACAATCGCAAGACAATTCCAGCAGATTGAATGAAATCGCATCCTAATCTACGAAGTTCATCTTCTAATTCTTCGGGTATATTATCCTTTTTTGAAGGTGTAGTTTCTAATTGTTCATAAGTTAATATGGCATTTTGTAAAGAAAGTTTTGACATTTTTAAAAAGTTCGCGAGTGGGATCGAGAATATTTATCCCATTACAAACAAATCAAGTAATTAGATCTTCCCGCATTCTATCTATCAAAAGTCACGTGACTGAAGTTTATTGTTTAACCAAAGAAGAATACCAACGACTATAAAAAGATGAAATTTAGTTTATTTAATAGAATGCTTATCAAAAATGCATCTAATAATGATAATTTAAATTTTTATTTAACAATTATACAAAAAATTGTATATTTCTAGTATTAATATATATTGAAAAGATAAATTCAAAGGATTTATCCTCTATTTGTAATATATTATTCATTTTTCTTAAAAGCTATTAATCAAAGAATCTTCCTTGAATTTTACAAGTTTTAGTTTAGCACCTCAAAATATATATATATAAATTAACTTTAATTATAAGTAAAATTACATGAAAATTTGGATAGTAGGGAAAAATATATTAAATAGACTTATCGTCTCAATTTATTCCTGTAAATAACTCTCGAATTACTTTTGTATTATTATTATATCATGGTTTATGAAAAATTACCAGTTAATACAACAGAAATATAAAGTATTGTAAATTATTACTCTATTATTATAAAATGAATAAAATGATAACATTAAAAAAAAAAAATCTCAATCCCAGATGAATTATGGTTACTTTTCACATCATTTTGAATCACCATTATTTACTACAAATACAACTCCATTTACACCATTTAAATGATCGTTTGATCGACTATTTTCGTTCGATGTATTTGGATGTTTTAACTTAATTGTTTCGTATTCTTCATAATCAGCTTTATCTCTCAGCAATCTAACAATCTCCCTCAACTGTTTTTCCGTTTCATTATCCCTTCCCCACATTCTGCCAAGATTCATTTCGGCATCATCAATAGGTCTCCTTCCCCATCTATCTTTAGTTTCTGTATTTATGTCAGGTAATGACAAAAGATACTGAACAGTATCAAGACAACCCTCAGCTACTGCATGATGTAATGCTGTACGATGATCAAATCCTGTACGGTTTACATCTATCCCAGCATCAACAAAATGTTTAAGTAATTCTACATCGTCATTTGCAGCGGCACTTTGTTTCCAAAATATACATAATTTTGTTAGCATTTAATTATTATCAGCATTTACTTCATTAATAAGTTACTTACGATATTGCTTGAAACATTACATCATTAATTTCTGCATCATTAAAATGAGCTCCTGTTTCGCGCAAAGTATGAACCACATGTTTGTGTTTGTTTCGTGCAGCTTCATATAAAGGTGTATGACCAAATCTATCTCTCATGTGAACAGACGCTCCGTTTTGCAACAAAAATTTTACTATTCGGTGATGTCCTCCTGTACATGCAATGTGCTACAAAAGAATTATTTAACTTCATTTTGAATAAAGTTAAAGATATTGTAATTTATATACTTACTAGAGGAGTTCTTCCATCATAATCCATACAATTCAACATTAACATCATCCCTTCATAATTCTCTGATAATAGCAGCATCCCGTCAAGATCATCTGTTCCAGCCGCGGAACATAACAAAATTGGATATAAAGATTTTTCCATTAAAACCTTCTCTTGCACATCCATCATTAATGATGAATCTTTTACAGCCGCTTTATTTGCATCCGCAGCAGCATCTGTTCGGATGTCAGAAATCGTTATTAAAAACAAGCCACGGATAATAGATAACAATATATTATTATTCTTTAAAAAAACTCACTTATCATATTTTGTATTATTTTATGAGTACGATTATGAAATGTAAATCTAGGTTTTGGAGCTACAACTGTCAACTCCCCACGAAGGTTCCTTGTCATTAACTCGCGTACTACTGTAGGTGAAAACCGATTTTCACTAAGTAAATATGCAAGTTTAACCAGCGCACACTAATAACAAAGAATAATAAATTAATAAATATGATCTTTTAAAAAATTATTTCTATGGAAACTAAATAAATACCTCTGGGGTCATATCATTTCCAGACACAACACCAACTTTACGAAGTGCTTTCCCAGTCGCATACATGTCGGTTACGATTCCTTTTTTGCATTGCGTGCAATTTACAATAACAACGCCTCTATCACTAGCAGATGCTAAAGCCCTCATTATATCATCTCGAGTATTAGGCGCGTTTCCAGCTCCGTAAGTCTCTAAAATTACACCTTCTATCGGTTCTGCTAATAATGCTTTCACAGTTGTTTCTGTTATACCAGGAAACAATCGCAAAGTGCTCACATTTCGATTAAGTTTTTTATATGCCTTAAATTTAGCAATTGAAGACGTTCTTACGACCTCTGCCCAATTAACATCTAAGGGAAGAATTTTTTTTTGAGCATGTGATAAAATAGGTAATTTATAAACCATAACAACCCGAACTCTTACTTATATTTATCCCAACTGTAGCTAATGGAGCTAGATTTGGTGAATCGAATGCATCGAAGTCGACTGTATTCATTTTCAAACACCTATTTCCACGGAAAAGTTTGTTGTTGAAAAATAAACAAACTTCTGGTATGACATAATGGCCAGCAATTGTAATTGCACCCAAAAGATTCTCAATGCCATCATTACGAACTTCGGATATAGGAACCTAATTTTCCGTAAAAAAAAAAAATTAATATCTTTGTTTCTATATCAAATACAAGAAAAAAGAAACTATACGTTTTGGGTCCTTCTTGTTAGTTGTTCTCTTATTGATAGTGAAATAGCGGCTCTTTCATACCTGTGAACCTGTTAATATAACGGTTTTGCTGTTTTTTTTTTAAAAAAAAAAAAAATCAATCAGATACGTATTAATAATAAAAAATTAATTGATATGATATTTACCCTAAATCCTCCAAAAGAAAACTGAGTGCACTAGCAGTATACGCCATTGTATCTGTGCCTATTCGACAAATGCATAGAAATCGTTAATTAAATTTATTCAGACATTAATTGCAAGGAAGGTAACTAACCGTGCAAAATTATAAAGGCATCGAATGACTCATAATTCGATTCAATATCAGTTGCTATGCGTATCCAATCTAAATGAAGAAATTTTTTTTAATAAAAAAATTAAGCTGATCATAAAATATACTAAAAAGATTTTTTTAAAAAGGTACCATCACTAGAAATATTACAAGAATCCAGTAGAGGTACATATTCGATTATGGAATACCTAAAATTGTAGAAATATTTAAAATAGCGAATTCATTAGTCAATTTGGTTTTACTTTTATTAAAAAAATTAACATTTACCTTATTCTCTTTCCTACCAAAGAAGAGGGTGATATTAAACAACGTTGAGAAATTTCAACATAATCTTCTTTGTTCGGATCTTTGACAGTAATTTTGATTGTGGGATAAGCCTCTTCTTCAGTTTGATCTTCCGAGTTCGATGACGAAAAACGACGAAAATTCAGATCATATGTACGATCATGAAATCGAGACATTCCCGCGAGAGTTTCTGTAAGATAATCTGGCACCTAAACATAAAATCACGTAAACAAAAAAGACTTCGAAAATTAAAACCGATGGATCTAATTCTTTAGATAACTTACCGGAACATATCCATGTTTCCTTGTATTTTTCATACCGATAGTACCACCCGTGTAAATAATCAAAACTTGCGATACGTCTATATATGTGATAATAAATTTACTACAAATCTTTATTTTTACAAACATATAGCATAAATACTAACCTCCTGTTGCCATATCACCTCTTGGCTGATGAAGTTGTATCGAAACGGCATCATTGTATATAAGAGGTTGGTTAGCGGTAGGTCCGTATTCATCTTCAGACGACGAATATCCAGACATTGGCGAATTTGACCGCACAAATCCAGAATCAGGTAGTTCCATTGGTGAATTTGCCCGTACAAAACCAGTATCAGGTAGTTCTAAGTTATCTATTTTCCTTTTCTGAGCACTCATTTTCTTATTTTGGTTAACGACTGCGGATTTTCCAAATGAAATTTTTTTCGTTATTTTATGAGCAATTTTTGAAAAAATCTGGGTTTGAGAATCTTGAGAGTATTTATTTAAAAATTCAAAATCATTACTACTAACGGGAAAATTCTTTTTTGAAGGCTTTGTTTCCATTTGCCTGAATTGAATATTTTTATATTTACTAATATATTATTGGTAAGTTCAAATAAAAATGACGCGCTATTGTCGTGGGAAATGTAGAAAATACAGGTGAATTTGCAGATTTGTTTGTGGTCAACAAAATAAATTAAAAAAAAGTGGTAATAGATAACGAGCATTAAAGTCCAAATGTGGTAGGTTATTCAGGTTAGACAGGAAAGTTGACAAGCTGGTTGCTGCAAAAATTGCGAATTCACCCGATCTATTTATATTTAATAAACATTTAAGTTGTAACGTGCAAATAATAACGAGGCTGCAAAGAAAAGCAAATTTTTGGATATAGCGTAGCCCACAGGCTGAATATATAAGCTAAATATTCGAACTGCTGACCTTTAAAATAAAGGGGAATGGATTCAATAATAAAACTAATTTTAAAATGGCTTTAATATTAAGTTGAGATTGACTCAGAGCTCTGAGTCAGAAGATTAATTCCGGGGAAACAGTACTAACAAGCAGGTATTATAACCGAGAATAGACATTAATAGAAATTATTTGTTTGGTCACATGATTTAAAATGAAACTTGAAAATAATATTTTTACCAATTTAATTGGATCAGTTAAAAAGTTATTTTGTTAATGCATATGTTTAGTCAACAAGTCAACAAAGATCTATGCAAGTGAACAAGATCCGAGGTTTCTAATTGTAAACATTACAAATTAGGCTCTCTACATAAAACCAGAGTTAAAAACTTGTTAATTAAGTTAAAAATTTTTAAAAGTAAATCGCAGCAATTTTAATTGTAAATCTGAGGATGCATTTACGTAATAATTAATAATTTAGAATATCTCCGTCATTCAAATGCAAATTGACGATCGTCTGTAATTTTTTTTTTTTGTCGATTCCAACGTGATAAATAAGTACTTGATTTTCCGTATTCATTTATGGTTAATCATATCAGATAAGTCCATCTGATCTTTTCATTTTCATATGAGTGTATAAAGTAAATTTTCACTATCTCCTCCACTAATCAATAATTTCGAATGAGGATGATAATCAATAGAATTAATAGGAAGTTCATTAGATTTGAACCCAATCTTTCTTATGGTTACGTTTTGTCCCTTTACAGCATTCATTGAATCCTGAGTAGAAAATGTTGGTGTAAAATCTGCAAAATTAACAGCTCCGATAGTTCCGTCTATAACGATTTAAATAATTAGTGATAATTTACGATAACTTAATATCATCTATATATTTTAAAAATACCTTCGGAACAACTAAATAATAATTCTTGATAATATGGGTGATAAAATATTTCCCACACTGATGAAAGAAAAACGATATTTAATACGATAAAATAATTTTAAACAAAAAAATATTATTTTTACCTCGAGAATTATGTGGTTGAGCATGTTTTTCCGGTTCTGTCAATTTTCTTGTATCCCATATTGTCACACCACCTTTGTTATTTCCTGACGCAACTTTGTGAACCTAAAGGAAAAAGTAAACAAATTATTTAGCATTTCATAATCAAACTTCTGTTTATTCCTTGTACTTTATTATTTACCTTAGAAGGATGAAATGCTAAACAGTTAATTGGTACTCTGATATTAATAGGACTATAGCAACAACTAAAGTGTTACCAAAAGAAAATCATATTTTCTAAGTACAATATTGTATAATAATAATTATATACTCATGACATATTGTTGTAGGTTTGTTTTCTCTTGGATCGAATATTCTCAATTGTCCACAACCATTCGCTAAAATCTTTAAAATATTAAAGTACTTGATTAACTAATTTTATATTTTTTTTTCGCAAATTAAAAATATAAACTTACAATTTCATTTGATCTGGGCCATAAAATTGCTTTGATTGAAGAGGCATCAGCATCTTCTATGACGTGATCTTTAACTGAGTCTTCAATTCTTACAATCACAATTCTACCATCTTCCCCAACGGTGGCAACTAGTGGATCATTTATACTATGTGGTTTAATTGCGAAACTATTAAGTGATGCATTTTTGGTGTCGGTGAAACTGTGTAATCGACGACTCATAATCATTTGTAATTGATAGTTAGAAGTTCCAACGGACTGGTCCATAAAATCAGATGTATTTGTATTTATCTATTAATTAAAATATAGAATTAACATTGAACTTTTTTAATTTTTAAATTATATTCAAAACCGAATAACGAATTTTACTATTTGAAAGGCATTTAATGATCCATTTGAAGATGATGTAAGCAAGATATTATCTCCAATAAATCGCATATCAGTAACATCTCCTTCATGAGTTGTTTTACCAAGAACTGAAAATGTTAAGCTTGGTTGTTCGTCCAAACCAAAAGAAACTTGTTCAACATTCCATAATAGCAATGTATTTTCCTATAAAACGCGTGAAAATAAATAAAATACGTTTATTATGAAATAATAACATACTGGTTTGCTAAGTAATAAGAAAGAAACCTTTGGAGTATCCCAAGAACCTGTAGCAAATAATACTTCATTACTTTCAAATTCCTGTTTTGTATTGTCAAAGCGAACTTTTGAGATCTTTCCACCCGTGCTTTTGGTGGATAAACCTAAGAGATCATATGTAGAAGAAAGGTTGTCCATAATAACAAAATGTCAAAGTAACGCACATGATAAATTTATCGCATTTATCACTTGACATATCACTTAATGATTTGATTGGTCAGGAATTTTTTTTTTTTTTATTACAAATATTATTATAACTTTCTAATAAGTATAATACTAATTAATATCTATAGTTTTAAAATACATAAAAAATGTTTTTACATCATAAAAATACCAAAACTTGCATATAGAAGAACCAATTAAATTAAGAAATTTTGTAAATTAAAGCAAAGCCAATATATATATAATAGGTATACAAATAGTGTCTCACATAAAAATTAGTCACCAGAACACAGTAAAATGAAGAATGAACTCTAAATCCAAATCTAGCCCTAATCTAACTCAACCCTTAAATTAAATAAATTATATTACAATTTAAATCGCGGATCCATTTCGATTTGAGATGATGTGCCAGCAACAGCTGAAGACCTATGACTGCTTCCATTATCATCAAGGAATGCAACACTACTCGCACGACTCTCAAGAACTTTTTTTCCCTCAGCATAAGATTGAACTTCTTGAATGAACTGATTTATTGCACTTTGTTCTACATTACCAAAAAGAAACCCGTGCAATCCCATTATAGTACCAAAAGCTGTAATTGGAGCAATAGCTACAATAATAATTATATTAACCCAACGGTATGTCAATATAACTCCTGTAGAGAACAAAACTTCCAAGGCAATCAAACCAATTATCACAAGTAAAGAAAGATAAAAAAAAAATAAATGAATGTGCGAAGATGCTTGTGATCTGCTTAAATCTTTCTTAAAAAGATCTCCTATATCTTTAAGAGTACGGGTATCCAACTCATGTAAATGCTCATATGCGCCTTGCTCCCATACTGAAAGTGGGATTACAGCATTTTTATCTCGTCCAACGAGTGTAAATGTAGCTTCCACTCCAAAATGATCCGAATAACTGGTACCAAATTCGGGTATTTTTTCCGTAAAAACAACACGAGAACCGCTACACCAAAATCTAGATGTTTTTCGATAAAAGACGAAGTCGATGCGCTGACCTGTATAGCGATCACGTACTGCTTGTTTGACACTTCTCTTTGACCATGTG
The DNA here is from genome assembly GCA_021464525.1 of Rhizophagus sp. LPA8_4_AMF. Lineage (NCBI taxonomy): Eukaryota > Fungi > Glomeromycota > Glomeromycetes > Glomerales > Glomeraceae > Rhizophagus > Rhizophagus sp. LPA8_4_AMF. The sequence goes on along the minus strand of JADRCO010000280.1, from coordinate 19,918 downwards.
TTTAATGGAGAATTGCTAGTGTAACCTTTCTGGATTATAGCATTATTTGGGTCGAATGTAGTTGATGTATTATGGTTAATTGAAGTAGTAGATATACTAGCTGGAGTAGATGGATGTTGAGATTGCCAAGCATCTGTCATTTGTCCATGCGTAGTAATTAATTTATGTACTAAGGTTTCTGGATCACTGTTAAAATCGCCCATCTAATATAAAAAAGATATATTTCTTACGTATCTAAAATAATTTATTAGATGAGATAATACCAAATCACTTACAGCAATTACATTACGCCCTCTTGATGCTGAAGATTTTAATAAGTTTGATATTTCCCAACCTTGCGAAACTCTATGGGCCAAATATGCATCATTTTTTTTTGAACCATATCCTGCGTGGGTCTAAAATATAAAATTAAATAAATCTTTAAACCATGAATAAAATCACATTCGTCAAATAATAATGGCTTACATGAGTATTAAAAACTTCAATTAATCCGGCCACAGGATGGTCAACAACAGCGCTGGCAACTCCTTTACTAACATACCAATCGCCATGCGTAAATTTAATAGGCATACCGTTTAAACGATATGGATAAAAAGATACATCAACTATTGGATATCGTGAAAGGATGACAAGACCTGTACCAAAAACACCACTTTAAAAAATGGAAAAGTATGACTTTTAATTTATGATCCTAACCAAATTTGACTAAATTCTGACGAGATATACCGCAAATGGTATTCTCCCTTCTGTTCTGGGCGTTAAATTAATTAAATGTCCATTATTTTATATTACCTACGTAATTTGGAATTTTGTTAGTACGGTAATTGATAATGTATTATTGCACAAGTGCGCGGCAGACATGCTAAAAAAACTTGTTCTCTACCTGTTATAAAACCTAGCGTGAGGAAATCGTTTTTTTGCTTTACTTTTAATACCTTCAAAATTTTTATATACCCAAACTTCTTGTAAACAAACGATTTCATAGTCCGAATGAGCTAAGTTATCTGCAATAGCTTCCATACGTTGATCAACCTTCTTGGAAATATATTTCAGACCCCTAATATAAGTTACAAAATTAAGACTAATATATAAAACGTACCAAACCACTTTAATCTAAATAAAATACCAGCAATTTAAGGTTAACACTGTAAGTGTCGTCGTACTAGAACCGCTCATAATTTTTTTTTTTTTTTTTTCAAGAAAAGACTAAAATATTAGATAAAATTTTATCTGAAGATAATTTTAATTTATTTATAATGATGTAATGAGTCTAAAAATGACACGTAATTAAATTAATAAAATCTCAATACAAAATATTATGTAAGTATAAAGTACAAAGCCTAATATGAAAGTTTCAGTTTCGAGAACGGAAAGAGAACGAAAGAAACCGGAATGAACCATGTCGAATAATTAGGCTAAAAAAAATGCGATGTAGTACGGGAGGCCATTGTTGATATACTGTTGATATTGGTGAAAATTTGTACCACACAGGTACACCTAATATAAATATAATGTCACTTGATGATAGAATTACTATGTGTCATTGTTGAACGTATGAACGTTTCCGCAGTAAAGCTACAAATTAGCTAAATTGAGGAAGAACAATTTAAAATATGCATAATTAAATTTGATATATTTAATAAGAAAAATAATTATTGCCTACCAAATTCAATTTCACCCGGTAGATCTTTTTGTCAAGCTTTTAATTTTAAACGTTTATAAAGAGGAGTTTCTCTCGTTTATATATATATTTTAAAAATATTTTTTGGACATTTAAGCAAAGAAAGAAAGAAACACCCCTTATTTCTGATAGAAGTTCAAGTATTGATTGAATGTCGAAAATCTTAAGATTTGTAAAAGAAGATAAACAGCAAATGTCCTCACCACAACTAAATGTAGAGTTTGAAGTAGGTAGGACATTGACACTACGGCCCTCTCAGGTAGTTCGAGGTATGTGTTGACATCATATTTATGTTAAATATTTATGTTAAAAATTTATTCGAAATGTTTATTAAATTTTTGATAATCAAAATCGTAAATTTGAAAAAAGGTTCGGTATCTTTAACAATCTCGGATACCAGCAAGACGTTATTTGCATCATCGATCAAAATTAAATTTCGAGGTATTCTTTCTAATATGGATTAAATGTTGCGAAGTTTCTTATATTATCAACCTCTAATTAATTCTTAATATGTTATGAAGGTGAAGAAACTGCATCTGCTAAGATAAAGGATTCTGGACCAGTTCCCAGAACAACAAGACGTGTCGAAACTGCGCGAACCATTTATTTTGAATGCAATTATACGGTCTGGAGCGGTGGAAGTAATGGTCAAACGCGAGGTAACTAGGATAGTTCTTAATCAAAAATATAGTAATATTTACCAATATTAGTTTTGAAAGCCGAAAATAATGATGATTTTTCTTGCATTAATGTGAATTTGTCTTTATTTATTAAACAAAGCCAATGAATATCGCCCTTGGAAAGAACTTGCTCCAGGAACATATAAATTTGAATTTGCTCTAAAGGTATAAAATGTATAAAATGTTTCCTTTCTTTTAATTTTAATTGTCATGTTAAATATCTATAAATACAATTGCATATTTATTTTGTAGCTTCCGCCGGTCAATTTTCCGCCTTCTGTTGAGGTTTTTATACATTAATTATTTTAATCTGTAAAGTTATAATAATTAGATTTATGATATATTTATTAAGTCGATTTAATATAATATTATCAGGGACCGAAAGGTTTCTCAATTCGTTATATATGGCAACCAATAATAGAAGGAGCTGGCGGATCCCTAATCGAAGGTCCTGAAGTAGTTACACCATTTATTCCTGTATCTTTTGCTCCACCAGATCAAGAATGGAGTTTTAGGGATATACTATATAATGAAAACAAAACACCAAGGAAGATGTTGGTAGAGGTCGAAGCAATCTTACCCAAACACGTGTTTTCACCCGGTAATTAATTATCCTGTTAAATACGCTATAATATAGTTTATATATCTAATTATTTACTGCTTATTAGGTGAAGAACTAAAATTCACACTGAGACTAACCAACCATTCTAGTGGACGTATTACTTGCGTTCAGTGTTCTTTGCGTAAACATTATGAGGGTCCCCTTGACAGGGAGTTTGTTTGCGAAAAACATGAACGTTCGCTTGTTTCTACAGATAGGCGATGTGATATTGGGGCAACAACTAATCAGAAAGGAGAGTTGGAATTCTCCCTTACTGTGCCCAAAAAATTTCATCATATACCACCAACATTTACTGGGCGTCATTTACGCGTATATTATACGCTTCGATGTGTAATACAAGCTGAGATGGGATCATTACTTACCAAAATGCAATATCATGAAGTAATCATCCCTATAGCTATTTCATCTTTCCCTCACATATCTCAAGAGGATCTTCCCGAGAATATTTCTTACCCATCTTACACTGAGTCGCGCTTGGGACCATTCTTTTTTGATCCGAAGGAAGATTTTCCTCCCCCGCAAGGTGATACATTAAATCATTCACCGTATTCTCCGGCTTTGAGCGCTATTTCCAGTCTACAGCTCAATAATTTTTATAACAGCGATCACGATTCATCTACGACTCAATCACCTTATTTTAGTGAAAATGACTCCAGTATAATTAACGACAATATTATGGAGACAAATCAACGTGTTGTTGTTACTGATTCGACGGCACGTGACAGGACAGAAAGGACAACTTTTACAACAACTCGATTAAGTTGAAAGAATTTGATTCAATTAATAAACAATTTAGGATGATTCGCAATAATTATTAATATTATATAATTGTTGTCATCAATTTTTTTAAAAATGATGCTGTTTCTGATTATTATTTATTATAATCTATAATTGTATCATATTAGCCTTGAATTCAAGGTTTTATTCATTCTCTCCCTAACCTTTTAATTCGTTGGGAACATTTACTAATTGTTAATAGTCATAGGATATGAATTATTCATTTTTTGTGTATTCCTTTATTCTTTTTGGCTAATATACTTACAACCTCACCAAATTGTAAATTTTTTTAATCTTCATACATTTATTTTAAACCCATTATTCCCTTATAAATCATTAATTTATATTATTGATGATAAAATTTGTTAATAGGTTATTCATATTTTCATACAAAATGTATTTCAATTCATTATTTTGTTTTATTTTATTTTGTAATATAAATTAATATCCAAATAATCTTTTAATAGTCAAAATTTATAAATTTACAATTTAATCAAATTAACTTCTTTCTTTCTTTCATATTACAAAAATTTTTATTTCGGTACAGAATAAAAAAACTCTAAAATTCTGTCAATATGCAGTATATAAAATTTGTATAAATTTTTCAAAAAAATTTTTAATTTAATACATATATAATAAATATGCGAAAATCACGGCTTGCGAAAATCGCGGCTTTTAAATTTTCCATCATTTTTGATCATTGAAAATCATTTTATGTTACATAATTATTCAATTCTACGTTTCTTACAAAATGCCAGATGTTGGAGAAGATCCTTCTACTACTTCTACTAGCAACAATGTAGTAGGTTTATTCTTGGTTCTTTATCAAAAAATTTTTATCTAACTTTCTTTTTTATAGCCTCCCGCTGTAACAAGACAAAAACTGGAAGAAGTAGAAGCAGAACTTAAAGATTTGTTAGTTAGGAAAAAACAAGTTGATAAAAGTCTGGTAAATAGATAAATATTTAATTTAATTGCCAATATTTTAATAAAGAAATTTCTTCCTAATTATACCGATATAGAAAACCATAGAAAATAATATTTGGAACTTTGAAGGTTCTTATCTAGAAGAGACCCATTCTGGTGGAAATCTTATCCGTGGGTTTGATTCGTATTTGAGACCTTCTACTGAGAAAAAGAAACGAACAGAAATTACTCCTGAAGAACGATTGTTTTCAAGATCAAGGTAAGATTAGGATCAAGTTAATGTAAGGCAGTTATTGTTGTTAATATTTATTTTTATAAAGTAATAGTAATCATCGAAATATTTTTACTTATAGCGTAACCTCTGAAAAGGTACATTATATTTTATATCTTAATTGTTATATTTATAATTATATTATTTAGTGTAATTTATCTTGATTGTATATATATTTTTTCATAGGCTGTAAGTATAAATGATGAATCATCATCGAGTTCAGATGATTACATAAAGAATGGTTATAAACAAATGAGTAGTAATAGAAAGAAGAAAAGGCAAAGGCCTAGTTTTACTTTTACTCAAGAGGTTAAACAGGAAGTTAAACGAATCAAGTTTACTTATCATCGTGAAGGTAAAGACACAGAGGAAGAATTGGATATTTGATATTTTTATAAAAAATTTCTAGATTAAGTTTTTAAAGTCAACCTGGAGTATTGCAAATTATATTAATTGGGTGCAGAAAATATCTGAAAGGATCACCTCTTCATCATCTAATTTTAATTCATAAAAATATTGAAAGTTTAAAGTACAAGGTTGGTCCAATGTCCAATGGATCTCCATATTTCATTTAAAATTAATATAATTAGTACAATTCTTCATTTTACTTATATTTAAAAGATTAACAATTTATTCTTTTGTTTTGAGTAAACTCATTTTATGTAAATTTTAGATTTAATTTTACAACATTTTCACTCCCATATGATTGATTTAATATTAAAAATTTTTTTTGGCACAATATTAAGTGCATTATAATAAGTGAGATCATCAGTCTCTTTATATCATCATCACGTATGCGCATATGCGTTACGTTACAATTTGAGATTTTGAGATAAAATACAGTGAGAGGGTAACGTCATGCAAACCAAAATTATCGCAAATTACAAATTATAAGTGAATTTAATGAATTTAATAGTGTTAGAACTTTATCCATCAATTCATATATCGATGGTCGTCTTTTAGAGTTGTTTGAAGGCGATACTCCAAGTGGTGACTCTTTTGTACTATTAGCTTAAGTAGAATTAGTGTGTATTTCTGTATAATAATCCATGATTCGGCTCTATAGTACAAAAGATGAAATAAGATTACGAGTGACAAAGATGAACACGTTGAACTATCGGTAATACCTTGAATATGTAGACTTTCTTGAAAATCTCTTCTAGTGCATATAGTTGGTCTCTGGATTTTGGTATGGAGAATTCCATTAATCTGTCCACAACATAAAGATTCCTACACGTATAATGCTTAACATAATAGTAAAAAGGTTCATTCTAAGATCAATAAAATAAAACGTAAAGATTTTGTAGAACCTTTTGATATCAAGAACTCAATTCTCATCATTTACAATGGACGATAATCTCATATGACTTCAAATAGATAAATTAATTTTCTTTATCCTCAAAGTTGAGTGTGTTGAGTGAACTATTATCGTTTGTAAATCAATGAGATCCTCAGACGATTTTTATAGGCTAAATTGATAAAAGTATTAAAAAAAAGACCATCAATTCACATTTACCTTTCAGTACTTTTATCAAGATCATCATTCAACTTTTTAGTTTCAACAATAAGAGCATCTATTTTAAATATGGTTGCACTGATGTTTACTTCAAATTTCAAAATACCATCTCGATGAAATCCAATACTATTGAATTTTGTTTCGTTGTAAACATCATTTACGAAAACAGTAAGACTTGGGTTTATAAAAGAATCGTAAATGAGAATCAATGGTTTATGATATTCTTATCTTATCTTGAACCAAAGAAAATTTACGAAGTTGTGACATAAAGGATAGTGAGACAAAAAAATTAAGACATTTTCGTTCAATGTCATGTATTTTCCGAGTTAAGTCCCAAATTTATTTATTTTTAATGTGTTTGTACATTAATACACTATCTCGTAATAAAAAATTTTTTACGTGACACTGGACATGACACAATGTCCCGGTTTTCCATAACCTGAAATTTATTGGTAGAATAACCACAAACTTTCATCATTTTAATTCCACGTTTTCAGCTTAACCTGAACTACTACACCGTTGATTATCCTCAGCTGGTAAAGCATTTTTTGTCCCGCCCCACGGATTTATCTAGATTCAACACAAACTACCGCCACTACCACCATCTAAATGAGATAAAACAATGTGAGTTATAAATGGGATTTGTATAGCATGGAAGAAACTAGAGTTTAATTATTATGGCAGAGTGCAAGCAAATTATCTTATCTGCAAATGAATATAAATTAATAAGTGCAATGTTTAAAAACGCTATTCGTTACATTGGCTTTTTGCACAAGTTCTTTAACAAATTCAATGTCACGATGCTATGCTTCAAGAACTTTATAGGGAAGATTAATTGGAGACCATAGACTCGACAAATCAGATGGATAGTATCTAATTTCAGCGATAAAAGTGCAAAAGGATTCTCCTGCTTTGTGTCTTTAAATTTCCTCACAATATCCCTAATGAAAACTTAGTAAAAAAGAAATTTCCCGTTACTTTCTTCTTGAAGGAACGCCTCTTTCTAAGAGTAATATGAAACTCCGATTTTCATCTGGTAACCAAACAGGGTCGTACTTTGTTATTGCGTCTACGGTGCATATGACAAAAGAAAATTATGAAAGTTAATGAGGTTTAAGCTGGCAGTACTCTTAAAGCCTCATAGGAGATCATTGAGCTGATTTTTCTTTTATGTTTATTTAGATGGTGTAGAAAACTTTTGAATGGTTGTGCTGTACTGGCTTATGGAAATCTATCCACATATACCAAGGATCACCTTCACGTAGTATTTAATAACAATATGATTTTATTTACGTGAAGAAAATCCGATCGACCTGATCGAAGAGTCCTCACCTAACTTTGCAATTTGACTAGATACTACTGATATAAATAAAACAAGATGAAAGAAATTAACTTTCGTAAGAGTCTTTCTTCTACAATAGTTTTGATCCTTTCGAAAACAATAATTTTGATAAAGCAAAGACTAAGAAAATCCTTAAAAGGATAAATGTTATTCAATTACAACGAAATATGTTCCAAAATATCTTCGACCACTCCAAGGATTTTCTTCATGTAATCAACTTTTGTAATTGGCTGACTCTGATACTGAAAAATGCAAAATAATAATAATAATAGTAAAATCACATAACAAAGTAACACAAATAATCAATTTTATTATAATAATACCATTCGTCCTATTCGATAGAGAAGTGTAGTATGCGTCTAATAAACACCAAAAAAAAGGTTTATTAAAAGTTCCAAATTCAAAAAAAAGGAGATAATTAATAAATAAAAGCATACTCTTCAATCTTTTAATCTCGGCCATAATATTCATTGAAGAACCAATAGTGAATCCAGCTAATTTAAGAATATGTATTGTTATTTCAATTAAATGTTTTCCTGTAATACGTTCGTCAATAAAAATGTTTAGTTCTTTATCAAGAATTAATAATGCGATAGTCTTGCTTTTGAAATATCTGAAAACATCAAAACTTGTCCATTTTGTCTAACTGAGAAGGAAGGGGTAAAGGAAGCGTTGCTATGATGAATTTTTTTTTTAAAATAACTGAAAAACTTATAATATCAAAAATTACGTCTAGAAGTAAAAAAAAAAGAATATATGTATACCATCTTTAGACTCCATCATTTTTCCTCGTAATAGTTATAGGATTAAATCTCCCATCGGCGCTTCTCTTAAGGAAATCTAAGACATTATATCAGGTATAGTATGATTTATAAACAAACCTACTGCATGTTGCGCAAATCGCTTATCAAATTAATTAGTTTCAAATTATGATTAATGAAATTTCATGTTATCTCACCCCTACTGCCCCTACTCTTTATCAGAATATACTCGTGAAATGCACGCTAATATATTGCACGAAATTTTTTAAGCCACAAACTATTTATTTTTAATATAAACGGGTTCTTTAAAAAAATAGAATGTATGAATATTTATAGCGAAATCACTATATCAGTCTTCGATTTATTAATTTCACACCTATTATATATAAAAACTAGTTTTACTATATATATGATGTAAAAATAAAAAGTTCTCGTGAGCTATTAGTGTATATATCATGTGAGAGAAGTCGCATAAAATTAATTTAGTCATATAATTCTTCCCCTGAATTTTTTTTTTGTTTCTCACGCTATAGTATGTCATTTGAATTTTGCTGTTAGTAAGGAGGAAAAGAGGAATGAATCCTTACTGTGAAGATTTTTCGCAAAATCAGAATCACATCAGTTTCGAATAATGTATACAAATTCTGGCTACAGTGCAATAATTAATTTAATTATAAAATTGAGAAATGAGACAGTAAATCAAAGATTTATCTAAACGAATAAAGCTTACAAAGATAAATGGCTCATAATAGAGTGTAACTACCATTATTTACGTTCTCGGATTTACCTAATTTTCGCCATACTTTCTTTCCTCCATACAAAAGTTCAAAGTTTCCTTTTGCACATATTTTATATGATGGAAGAAGTCTATGAATTTAGTTCCCGCGAAGTTCACGCTTTTTTTCTGTTCCAAACATGCAGCTACTATCATCCAACACCTAAATGAGAACCCGATTTCTTTGAACATACGAGTAATACCAAATTTTTAGTGAAGTACTTAGATATTTGAGATAATCCTTCAATTGATTAAGGTGAATATATTTCTCCTGATATCTCTTCCGTACTGAGATTGTAGAACTCGGTATATATATTAAGTTCCTTTGTTTTAGATACGATTTTAGACTTCTTCGGTTTATTTAGGCTAAATCCTGTATATACTCCATATCATTTTAATCGCATTCTATTTATTTTCTAATTCTTCCAGTTTGACATTCAGTATTAATACTTTAGAAAGAAAGCTCAATGGTATTTGAATTTTTATAAAGAATGTTTAAGGGTAATGTCTTATGACAAATCCGTTTCTAAATTCGTATTATAAAGACAAATTCAATCATAACAATTAATATAAATAACTCCAAATTTTCTTTATTTAAAAAGGAATGCGTAATAGATCAAAGTTGGAGTTGCAACAGCAATTCATGTTATAGACCGCAACAGCAAAAGCTCGTGCTTACATAGTGTTTTCTGGCCTCATTCGTATGAACGCTGAATTCCTGCATTACATGTACAGATGATACATAGTCGTATGCAGTAAGTGCTGACCAAGTTCATATAATCTTTCTGTATTAATGAGTTAATATTAGATATAATAATAAATTTTTTTTTATACTAGCAAATTTGTTATCGACAAATACTCTATATTATATTACTTCATTTTTTTATTTCTGAATTAATGATTCAGTCCTTGAATTACCGTCATATTAATGTCATACATTTTTATATATACAGTATTCCGGAACTTTTGGGTGATTGTTAAATGCGTTTCTGATTAAAAGATCAGTCATTTTTTGAAGATTGGGTGATATTTCCATATCCTAAAAGAAATTTCAACTATGTAAATTATAATTTATTTATACAAAAAGTCAATCAAATAATGAAATAATTAAATAAAGAAATTTTTAATAAATAATTTCTACCTTTTTTGAGATAAAGGGTTTTTAGGATCGTTTAAACGCGATAAACGTGACTTGTCAACAAACGTACCATATATATATATATATATCACGAAATTGTCGTACGCCGAAAAAGTTCCAAGTACATGGTTTTATGATCATGAGGTTCTGATGGTTCGCATTTTCCTGGTGTCCGGGCCGACGATGTTTGGCTGAGTTGGTGTAAAGATAGTTTTTGTGGGTATTTAGGTATTGGGCTTTGTTTGTTGGAATGTTCAGTTTGTACACATTTCGCGTACTAATTTTATTTCCTTATTCTTGGATAACCTTATGAAAAGAAAATTTCTTTAAAATATATCTAAAGTTTAAATATATTTAAAAGAAAATCACGTGACTTCATAAAATAAATTATATATTTTAAAAGAAATGTACAGTATGTGTATTTTTGTCTGCTCCGAAAGTTTACTTAAAGCGTCAAAGTACGTTTTGAATGTCAATTTTGATAATTCTGTTTTTCTTCTGTTTTTTCGTTGAACTTAATTCTGCCCAACATTAAATGATCTACATAGAAAATTTACTTTTTTAGAAATCCGTGTTTGAACACCCCGTGTACAAATAGAAATCGTCTATTTAAAATATACTTAAAATACACTTAAAATTGCAAAATTTAAATATATTTTAATTAAATATAGATTTTTATTATAATTTAAGAGAATGCAAGTGAAAATTTTGTCGCTGCTAGTTTCTGCAGATACTTATGTATGTATATTTAAGTCTAATTTTAATTATATATTTTTTTCATAGGGTAAAAATGCTTCTTACAATCTTAAACCTTAAATTTTTGTAAAGACCAATCTCTCACATTAAAATTTTTTATTTATAATCTGTTATGATAATAAGTGGCTATTTTGTAACATAAATAATAAATATAAAAAAATTATTATTCAATGAAATAAATTTTAAAATTAAGACGGAAGCTATAAAAAAGAAAACCCTAAACCCAATGATAAAAGTTGCTTTGAAAAGGTTAAATGGATCACGGAATATGACGGACAAATATTTAAATGAAGTACGTTTTAAATTATATTATTTCCTAATTTAATTAATTTTATTTTTATCATTTAATATTAAAAATCATTAAATTATTAATTTGTTGCGAATATAGTTTAAAATACATTGGAGCTTATATAATCACTATTTTATGGATTAACTAAAGATTCGGAGACTGAAGAATTTATGATGATTATAGAATTTGCTGATAAAGGAAATTTCTCAAATAATTTTAGCAATATTTTATGAGAAAACAAAATTGAATTATTAACATATGATCAGTAGACAAATATAACCGCTGGTGATTGACACCTTACCAGAATTAGGATAGAATTTTGGGCAGAATTAAAAATGGCCATGAAGCTCTGCCCGTTGATATTTGCTAATGCTGGTGCGGTGAGATTTAGCAATGCCGTATTACCATATATGGAACCAGAAGTCTTAAATGAAGAATCATGTGTAATTATGATAGAATTATCATCTGGGAACCTTTTTACAATAAAAAAAATTTGGAAAAAGACACTCCTGAATTTTATAGGAAATTAGTTTGTAAATGTATGAATGTTAATCCAAATGAAAGACCAACAGTTGATGAATTAAAGAATATATTTCAAGTTTGGTATTATTTTATCGTAGATGGTAGAAATGAGATAGCAAAAATTGTTTGTAAAAGGGAAAAAATTAGAACAACATTTAAAGAAACTGATAAAGAATACAAAGAATTTTGATGCTGTATATACTAGTAGAGCATTTAAATATACTATTGCAATTTATTAACAAAACCTTCATTGTTATTTCGTATATTGGTATTTTCTATTTAAAATTTTAAAACACGTGACGAATTGATGAAAATAAAAAATTGGGCGTGGTTGTTTAATAGTATTTTATGAATTAGTTTCAACCATAATTACCAATTTAGATGCGATAATTTTAATTTAGATGAAAATATTCTTAAAAATTGGTTGAATTGAGTTTTAATTTATTCATGTACTATGGAGATGCATCTTATTAAATAGAATTTACATTTTTACAATCAATTTTTTACTTCTATTAAAATTGTCCTTATTATATGCTTATTAAATATTACTTTACACTTTAAATTCATTAATTTTGAAAAATCGTTTAATTATGCTCTTAAAATTTTACATTTATTTAATTTATACATTTTATCATTAAATATACTTTAATTTTATTTTTAAATAGATGGGAAAAAAAGATGAAAAAAAACTAGCGCGATTATAATTGTTTATGCGACTCGAATTACACAATTTGTACATAAAGTATTGTGATCACGTGAATATTTATCTGTGGTGTGACGCATGCGCCACTGACCTGTCACACAAAAAATAAATGCCTCTGTATTAAGTCAATTGCGTAATAATGAGTCAGATCAATCTGTGCGACAATCGATTTCTTATATATATTCCAAATTTCCATACTGCAAAAAATTTCTTCACTGTTTATCTGTTGTCAAAATGTCTACAGTTACAATTTGGTGTCTTGTTTGTGGAAGAAGTTCTGCTTTCTATATTACTATTGATAGGAACAACTTTATTATCGACTTCAAGAATGCTATCAAGAATAAGAAACCAAACGTGTTTGCTAATGTTGATGCTGGCCAACTCATTCTATGGAAGCTTAAAAACCCTGCTGATAACAGTCATATTTCTGATATTCAAAACTACACATTACAAGATGGGGTTGATGAGAATGACAACGTAACTTTAATGAAGGACATGCGGAAAATTGTTACTTACTGACCTGAAGGTCAAGCACCGCCCAATGATCTGATTCACGTTATTGTAGTTGCACCTGGTGAGTTACAATAAGCTTAGTCAACATGATATAGTGTAATTTTTTTCGTCTTCTCTCACCCATACATGTCATATTCGCCAATAATACCAAATACTTACTTATTATTGTGCTTTTCTTTCCTGCTTCTTATCGTCAAACCTGCCCAAAAAACACTTTCATGTTATCGTAGAGCAACCTGATACCCTTGGTAAGTGAGTTATAATAATTTTGGTCAACGCGAGTGAACGCGTCTTGGCTTGATTTTTTATTCCATGATAATAATATCGAATCTGCTTTTCTCATTTCTTTACTAATAATGTTAAATTTTTTTAGAAAAAGACCCTGATATAGTTTCTATGCAAAGAGGAATTGTGGAACTTAACCTTAAAGTGGAAAATGGTTTTAGGAGGATCCATCACGCTGTGAAGGCATCGTTATTTTCATCAGGTATATCTATGGATGGTCACCGGTCCTAGAAGATCGCGGTCTTACCGGTCCTATACCCCAAAAAGACAGACCAGTCTGTCTCACGTAGGACCACGGTCTTTCGGTCCTGGGCTGATTCTGGCCAGATACATAGTGTCAGCCGGAATTACTAAATATGGAAATCACGTGATCAAGGATAAATAGTTTAGCCACCGGGCAAAAAATTTTTTACTGGTTCCGATATTGTAACACAAAATTTTTTGTGTTACACTTACTTGTAATTCTGGCCGGTACTATAAGTTTGGCCTGAATTAACATCCAGAACCGAAAGACCAAAAGACCGCGGTCTGGTCTTGAGACTGGCAGTCCTAGGACCAAGTAGGACCGGTAGGACTGATGACTATCTTTAGGTATATCATTTATCTGCACCATCAACCATTTCTGCAAACTCCATTAATAATTTGTGTTTAGGTACTTTAAGTGAAACAGATTTGGGTAAATTTGTGCTGAGCGTACAACCTATTAACTTTCCATTCAACTTGACCATAAGTACTGTCACGCTTGATTTATCACGTGACTGATGATCATGTTTCAAATATTTTGAATGTTTAACATATTAAACATATAGCACATATTTAACATATTACAATAGCATATATTAAACATATGTAATATATTAGGTAGCATTTAGTGTAGCTTAATTTTAATATAAATAGAGCATTTATTTAACGATGTAAAAGCAGATAATTCTAAATAAATTGAATTTAATTAAAAAAGCATTTATTAAAAGTTATCTCATTGTTTAGTTTAAGTTTTGTTATATTGTAAAATCAATATTGGTGTCTGAGTGTATATACTTGTGTATTTATTACCGTATTCACATCTGATTGAGTTTACATTTATTTTATTGTGTTACATTCATAAATTGATTGACAGTAATATATTTATTAGTATTTTAATATAGTTTATTTCACTACGCATTTACTGTTATTCATAATTCCTTCTGCTTACCATATACATATACGCTTATTTTTATAAGTATTTAAGAACTGGCTTTAACAGTGCCAAATCGAGATATGGGAAGTTTCATAATCTGCCTAATAAGAACAAACACTTGAATGCCAGTGAATCATATATACAAGAATATTTGTAGGTGAATGCAAGTATCTAGAAAATCATCAAGAAATACGAAATAAGCTTAAAGTTGTAGATACACATAGTTCACCAACACTAGATACTCAGAAACCAGATTTTTTAATAATCCCAAATGATTCACATATAGATATGTTAAATGCTGTTGTCATTGGTAAGATAAAAAAGTGATCTGGTAAAAAATTTAGCGACGCTCATATAGGACAAGCAATATCATTTGGAGAAAAAACACTCCAACTTCAGCCACAACAAAGTTATATATATGTAGTATTGACGGATTGTCTTATAATTAATCTTTATAGAGTAACTAGGGTTGATAGAAATATGAATCAAAATCCAATCACCCAATTCAAATATAATCACGTGGCACCTGAGAATTTAGATTATGGTTCTGTTAATTGTAATCCTAGTAAAGGATGGAAATACTTGGTAACAATTTTAGAAAGCTTTCCAGAAGCATTAGGTTGGGTTGAACTAACTTTAATATTTGATAATAATATAATACGACTAGTTTGATCTGTCGGTGTGGGTAGAACTAGTGTCATATATGAAGGAATTCTCAATAATACAAGTGTAGCTGTGAAAATGGCAAAAAAGGCGGATTATTTACCTTACTTTGCAAAGGAGAAAAATGTATTGGGAAATCTGTCATCTCTTAATTTGTCTCATATTCCAAAGATCTTATTTTCCAATGATAATACACTTGTTATGGCTCCATTTTGTGAAAAAATTAATAATTTGCAAAAAAAAGACATTAGAGATATCATTATCACTTTCCAAGATATTCATAAACATGGGATTATACATAGAGATCTTAGAAAATTTAACTTTCTTCACAATTTAGATGATTTAGAAAATAATATTCTTATTGTTGACTGGGTTATAGTATGAATAATGGAAGTACCTCATCATTTTCAGGGGCATTGGAGTGTATGCCAGACAACGTCCTGCAATCATTAATTGATAAAACAGGGATTACTTATGAACTATGGATTGATTTGTTCCTTTTGTGCGATCATTTTATTTAATGCTCTATCAGCCGTTATTGGATAGAATTCCCTTCGATAAAGATGATGATATCAAACAACGAGCTAATGTGTTGTTAAACTTCTGGAGAGATTGTAGACGATCAGATGTATGGGATGATATTTATGAATCAATAGAAGCTTTAGACTACAATCAATTAATTCAACAGCTTGAAAGATTGTTTTAAATTGCTGTTTCAGTTTATTTTAACTTTATATAACCAAAAAATTAAATGTAATAGCTTATTGTTCTCCATTACATGTATTAATAAAAATCAATAAAGCATTATTTGCCCTTGCATTTTTTATTCATATGTGGGTGTGTAACTGTGTATTAGAATGTTTAGTATAAAAATGCCATTTTATTTCTTGTAGTGCATTCTAAAACAGAATGTGCACGTGGCTAAAAATTTTGATTCACCAGTAAGTATTTCAACAGCCATTTTTGATTTTTTATTTGTAAAGTAGTGTGATACTAATGTCATGGCTCTCAGAGCCAAAATCATAAACTTTTGTTACAAACCACTATAAATCACTGAAATTGCTATAAATCTTTTAATCGCTAAAATCGTTACAAACTGATTATTTTGATATAATTCTAAATATGGATTTAGATAATAAAACCTATTCTAAGCTAATTAATGCGCACAATACTGATGAAGGCTCTGAAGTATATATAAGAATACTTGGTGTGATACACCTTTTAATAGAAAGACATGATCATGAAACACCAAAAATGTGGTGCTCTCGCATTCGTGATTTATTTAGGAAAATTCTAAAAGAGAATCTAGGAATCCTTTCTGGGAATGGATATATTACAATGTATGGAAAATCAATTGAAAGAAGTGATTAGAGTCCATGGTCTTCCATCCAATTATATATATTGTAATGTATGTATCTCCCTAGTTTTCATACCTACATTTTCTTATTATAATTATATCCATCATGATAGTCACTTGGAAGAGATGTATTTCTAGAAATACTATTTCAGATAAACATGCAAGAATAAATGAAATTCTCCAATCTATTGATAAAAGGGAATTTCAGATCTGGCAATATAAACATCAGTAATTTTTTTGAGTTACAGATCCTGAAGGAATCCATAAATTTCCATAGATTCCTTATGGACCTGAAATTTTATAAATTCCTTAAAAATCCTTTAACAAAATTTAAGGATTTTTTAAGATTCCATAAATTAGTGGATTCTTAATGATTTCTAATAAAAAAATACTTTAGGAATTCTTTATTTTAAATGTCTTATAATTTTACTTTTGAAGTTCATGTAAAATAATCTACAACTCTGTTACAGAATCATTTGCGATATGATCAGATTTGGAGATGTCATATGACTTGCCAATTAGTACTTTTTCCTTCACCCTTTACATATCACTTTACATATTCTTCCCTTTTCCCTTTACACATTTTTTTCCTTCCTTTTTACACGTTTTTTCCTATACATTCTTTTTCTTCCCTTCTTACTCTCTTCATGCGTTCTCTTTCCCTTTCATATATTCTTTTTCCCATTTTTTTCGCGTTAATAGAATATACCTATTTCTTGGAAAATAACTACTGTATTTTATTTTTTAATCTAATTTATAAGTCTCTGATTCCCAGAAACTAGATGCGTGTGTGAGTGTAAGTGTGTGTGAGTGTGGGTGATGAAAATTATGGCAAAATTTAAATTATTATGTTCTTTGACTCTTTAAAGTTTAGATGCGGCTAAAGCTCTGAATGGTTCCAGTTTGAACCGGCAACCGAACTGAAACCGACAAAAAATCTGGTTTGGTTCCGGTTCTGGTTCTTAGTATAAAACTGCCAGTTCGATTCAGTTTTAAAAAAACGCGAAAATTGGAATAACTTGGCAACCAGTGACCGTACGGAGATCAACTATAGCTCATTGGAATAGTCTCATTGAGACCCGTCGTATGGCGGTATGATCAGGTCTCTAGCATCGATACATCTCAAGATAACTCGCGTTAAACATATTTTAAAAAATTATTGTTAGAAAGCTATCTATTGATGCTAGAGAAATGATATTACATTCAATCGATTGGTCTTGATGATGCGAATCCAATGAATCTAAGATCGTCATTTTATAATCACTACATGACGAGATATCTCAATTTTCGCATTTTTTTCAATTTTTTGAATGTTAAAAAATAACAATTCCGATGTGTTGTATAACTCAGCAACCAGTGATCATACAGAGCTCAACTATAGCTTGCTAGAATCGTCTCATTGCAACGCGTCAAATGACACTAAGATCATGTCTCTAGCTCTAATGCATAATGAGATAATGCACACTAAATATTTTCTAAAAATCAGTATTAGAAAGTTATCTATCGATGCTAGAGACCTGATCTTACCTCCATTCGACGCGTCTCAATGAGACGATTCCAATGAGCTATAGTTGATCTCTATACGATCACTGGTTGCCGAGTTATTCCAATTTTCGTACTTTATTGCATTTTAAGTAAAACCGAACTGAACCGGACGGTTCTGATTCGTTTCTCATTCGGTTCCCAGTTCTACCCGAACTGGTAAATACCTGACCTGAACTGGCCCGTTTGGAGCTTTAGACGTGGCATTTCAGTAGATGTTTTTTTTCTTTATTTATTTTAACGAACATTACTAATTGTTCATTTATTTTTCTTTTTTTAGGAATCTTTTCAAGTCTCTAGATATGGAAACATGGTGAGTAAAAAAAAGAAAAATGTTTTTTTTTATTTTAACGAACATTTCTAATTGTTCGTTTTCTTATTTTTAGGTATTTTTTTTAAGTCTCTGGATGTGAAATGGGTACGTAGAAAAAAAATTCTGTTTTTTTGTTTTAACAAATATTTCTAATGTTTATTTCTTCTTTTTAGGTATTTTTTTCAAGTCTTTGGATGTGGGACCAGTAAGTAAAAAATTTATTATTTTTTTTATATTAACAAACATTACTAAGTTTCATTTTGTTTTCTTTTTTATTAGGTGATTTTTTGAGTCTCTCTGGACATGAAATAACGGAAAGTATAAAATTCAATATTTTTTTTTTTATACTAATGAACATTACTAACTGTTCATTATTCTTTCTTTTTTTAGGCAGTTTTTTCAAGTTATTGTGAATGTGATACTGGCAAATAATAATATAATAAAAATTTTTTAGAATTTTTTTTTTTCATTAACAAACATTATTAATTGTTTGGTTTGTTACATTTTTTAGATGATTTTGATTTTAAGTCTCTCCATACATTACAGGACAGAATGTCTAGTAAAGATAGAAGAGTAGAAAAATAAACCCATCCAGATATTATATTCATAACGAAGCATATGGACAAAGAGTTAATTTTTGCAGAATATTCTTGTATTATTTGTAGTTACTTGAAAATGATGATAGATTGGTAAGTAAAAAAAAAATATTTTCAATTTTTTTTTTCTTAATTTAACGAACATAACTAATTGTTTGTTATTTTTTAGGCATTTTGTCATACTGATGATATATTAAAAGTTATTGAATATAAACTTTATAGGTGGGAAATTTACAATTTGAAGATGGTAAGAATATTTATAACGTAGTTTCTGCTTTCACATTTGTTTAACTACTTGAAACTGAGACTAAAACTTGAAGTTCTTGGTCTCTTTAGACATTAGATTTCATTTGATTTTTTTAATTTAATTTTCAACTAAACATTTGTTAACATTTATTTTACTTTATTCTTTTTGTAGGTTGTCTGCATATCGATAGGAGAGTAAATAATTTAAATGGTAAATTTCATTAAGAAACTTCTCATTTATTTTCTTTGTTTTAATAAATGTTTAATAACATTTTTTATTTTAGGTTATCCAGGCATCGATGGAGAGTTAAGATTTAAAAATGACAAGTTTTGTCATGAAACTTATCAATTTAGTTTGTGATTCGCATAAAAAGTAAAGAATCTAACTATTAAAAATTGGGAAATTTTGCTATTTTTTTCTTTATAGACAAGTATGTATTTCTTAAATATAATTTCAAATATAAAG
>JADRCO010000279.1:0-39345 GCA_021464525.1 Rhizophagus sp. LPA8_4_AMF | reverse complement strand
AAAATAGTATTATATTTTATTATTTATTAAATATTTAATTTTTTAAGTATTTTTTTAATATTTTAAGTTAACATTTATAAGTACTTTTTCAATGCATCTTGTATTCAATAAGTACTATACATAAATATTTAATAAATGCTTTGGTAAACATTATGATGAAGTTAAATTTACCTTTATTTCAATTTTCAAAAGTTTAAGTATGATAGTTGTATAAAAATATTTTTTAATAGTAAATTTTAAATTTTATGATTTTATGATTTTCTGTTTACTAACTTCAGAGCATATTTTCACTACTTTTATCAAATAAAATTGATTTTCTTAATTAATTGAAAATTGTTCAGCATGGTGGAAACTACCTATATATTAATTTTTATAATTGTAAGTATAATACTTGTAGAGACCATTACATTTTTCATAATAGTACTAACTTTCAAATTTTTTATTTTTCTGTTTACAACTTCAGAACGTAATTAAATCATTTTGGTCAAATGAAATTAACTTTCTTAATTAATTAAAAGTTATTTAACAAGTTTAAAACTACTTGTATATTAATTTTATAATTATAAATATAATTTTTATGGAGACTGTTACATTTTTCATAATGGTAACTTTTAAAATTTTTTTTTGTTATTAGTAACTTTCTAAAATATTTAAAAAGTATAAAGTTTTTTTAAATGCAAATTTTATTAAAAAATGACAATTTTCTTTTTAAAAAAACTAAAAAAATTACAATGTTAAAAAAAATTAAATTATTTAAGATACTGTAGATTATTTTTATTTTATTTTTATTTGTGTTAAAAGACAATACATTAAGAATTATTACAAATATATATAATTTTAAGATCAGTAAAAAAGTTTAAAGGTTATGGTAAACTAGAATCCTGGACATTATATATACAACTCAGAGGGTAACTTTTTCGCAAATTGGCTTAAATTTATAAAAAAAATTACATTTTTACGAATATCTCAACATCCAGTGGTCTAATTTATGCAGATTTTTTTTGTTTTGTAGCCCTTATCGAGCTCTACAAAATAAAAAAATCTGCATAAATTAGATCACTAGATGCTGAGATAATCGCAAAAAACTGAAAATAAAAAAAGAGCAAATTGGATTTTTTTTGGCAAAAAATCAGTTTTAAGTTGTATATGTAATATTTGGGGTTCTGGCAAACCGTTCTATATCAAAAATCTGCTGGTCTTCAGCAAGAAACCTGTCATTTTATAACACATCTCCTGCTGTTTTGCAGCAGACTTCCACTATTTTTCAGCAGGTGCACTGCTGTAGTTGCAGCAGGTAATTGTTATACAAACAGATTGGCAAAAAAATTTCCTTTTTCAATATCTTATCAAGTTGGTGAAACTATCACAAAAGGCAATTTTATGTTAGTCTTTTTGTGTAATTCATCATCTGCTGCAATAACAGCAGAGGCACCTGCTAAAAATTACAGAGAAACTGTTGTAAACTAGCAGACTTTTGCTATAGAATGGCTTGCCATAAAAGATAAGCAAATAATTAACTAACTAATTTTTTGTAATCAACATACCTACATTACTATGTTGTGATAAGAAATTTAATAGTATAGTATTACATGCAACTTAATTTATACCACCTTGACTAATGATTCCACTATAAACTAATCCATAATAACAGGACATAAAGATAAATTTTCTTTTTCGCTTACTTAGTACCATTATATATTTTTTTTAAATACAAAAAAAATAAATGCTACTTTCTAAAAAAAAACTAAATAAATAACTACCCTATCTATTCAAAAAAAAACAGAATTCTATATTTGAATTGGTAATATTATAGTTGATCTTATAGTGTAGTACATTTAGTAACCTTAAAAACATCAACAAACCAAAACAAACCAATAAAATTTCTAAAAAAAAGGTAAGTGTAAAATATAAATAATATTGATCTCTATATTTGGTGTAAAATAGAGTTCTTTTGATTAGTTTATTCAATTGCCATTTGCAGATGAAAATTCAAAAATAAATTTGTTTATCTTCAATTACATGTTATTATTTTGTTTAGAGAGTATAGGATATCCTTTTGGTTTTTAAGAAAAAAATTCTAAGACCAATGACAAAAATCTTTTGTTTTTTACAAAGTTTTCCCAAGTCATGTACACTGTACTGTTAGTTTTATTTTGAAAATAAAATAAATTAGACTTTCAAGTAATGAGAAAAGCCCTTCAGCCAAAAATGAAGTATTAATGTAATTATCAAAAAAAGTTTTCTTTAAGCCAGCCTCTTTTGTAAACTACTTCTAAAAAATAAAAAAATATTAAAAAAATGTTTATAATCAAAATAAAGAGTGTATAATAAGTTTGTTATTTTCTATAAACTATTATATTCTATAAAAAACTGTTAATTTCTTTCTTATTACAACGCTTATTTTTCACATATAAAACATTTTGTAAAAAATTTTTTAGAAAAAAGTTTTTTTTTTTATTTAATTAAGCAATTGGGGTCTTTGCAATAGAAAGGGGGGAAACTGCTAGAAAAAAAATTTTTAAGTTAATATTAAATCTGAACTTTTTATAACTAATAGAACATATTTGGCATATAAATATAAAATTAATTTTTTCTGGTAGTTTTCCCCCTTTCTATTGCAAAGGCCCCAATTATTCAAAAAAAATATTATAATAAACTTTAACTTTAAAGAAAAAGTTTATCATTTTGCTTTTTTATTAATTAAATATTTATTAATTATTTATTAAACCAGTTATTAATATTTGGTTATTTTGAATTTTGATAAAATAAGAATAATATTTTTAATATTTTTAATGTAAAAAAGTAGAAATTCATAACTTTAATAATTTTCTTTTTTCTATTATATTAAAAAAAAAAATTACATTTATTAAGGCAAATCAAACAAATTAACCCCTTCCAACATATTTCCATTCTTTGTTATAATCAATCCATAAATTTTTAAATAAATTTTTGCCAACTACATCTAAATTAACCATAATTATATCTCTTTCAAACTGTCCACATAAATCTAATAAAGAATAAGTTCCATTCTTTAATATATCTCTTATATTTGCTTCTAATATATTATTCTTTGTTTGTATGTAAATATATTCTGATAATAATGAAGGAATATGTTTAACAAAAGCCTTATTACTAAATTTTGATTTATTTGATTTTTTACTATATGAAATTGTTGTTAATAATCTTGAAAATATCTTTGCACTTTCTATTGGTAATGGATTATTTATGTGTTCTTCCCACCATGATATATATCTTCCTTGATGTTCTTTTTGTTGTATTTCTTTAAAATTCACTCTAAACGATTTTTGAGTTTTTTTGAAACAATGAAACATTGTTTGTATAATAAATATGAATGTTGGTATTGTGTGATATAATTGTTCACGACGATGCATAAGTATATCACAAAGTAAATAACAGATTTCTTCAAATAATTCTTTAAACTCTTGTTCTTCACTTAATTCATATTGTCGTTTAGGTAATATTAATGATATCACTGTAGATAAAACCAATCCAATATCCATGCTTTGAAACGAAAATGCCTAATTAAAAATTTTTTTGAAATTTTAATTCAATTTTTTCATTAAAAAATATCATAAAATATTTGTTATTAATTAATACATACTCTATGACAGATAAGAAATTTCAATATTCGTAATATTTGTATCCCATGTTTAACTTTATTTATTAATTCTGCTATACCACCAATTCCACAAAGTAAATTAGGAAGTTTTTTTTCCAATTTACGTAGTTGTTCTATAAATGCCAAAGTGTTAATTTAATTAGGTCGGATTAATGTTTTTAATGCATAATCATCCTATGTCAATAAAAAAAATAATTTTAAACTATATTTACCATAGTTAGATTTACAAAGAAAGGTATTGATCAAATTAATTAAAAATATTTTATTATCGTTTGTATTATTTCCAACTGAAAATGATGAATTTTCAAGCTTATTCAAAATATCATTTGCAATGATATCATATTTTTCTTTTGATAATTTTGAAATAATTGAATTAAACATTGCATCTAAATCTTTTGATAATTCACTATTCGGATCTGAAAAAAATTGAGAGAAAGATTAGAGATAATTAAAAAGTTAATCCAACCCAATTAAAAATTTAACGTAAAATCTAATTTAATACCTTCATTATAGAAAATTTTCATTAAGTCACAAACAAATCTAAAAATTTTAAGTAAAATATCCTTATCGAATTCATAATTAATTATAAATATAAATTCGATAACAATTGATAATAAAGTTATACACTGTTTTAATACAACTTTATTATCAAATGTATCATCCATTTCTAATAAACTTGCATGTAACATTGATGTAGTAACTTTGAAAAATTTCGAAAGCAAAGAAATCACATTTGAAGCTTAATATAAAGAAAAGAATTATAAGTATTTACATATCGGTTTAATAATAAATAATTATATTATTATCATACCTTCTCTGATAGCTTCCAATTCTGAATTCTTAAACGAACGATAATATTGTAAACATATCTTATATGATTTCAGCTCATTATTATAATATTTAAATTCAAAAGATAATTTTTCTTTCCACTTTAAATCATCAGAATTATTAGAGTTTTGGATTTCTTGAATTGATTTATCAAGAATATTTGAAAGAATTCTAATTAATTGCTTCTCTGAAACTGATTGTAATGTTATAAATGATCTCCAAACAGGATTATCGCTAATAAGTTGAAGTGTTTTTAACTGTCTATTATTAAATATTAATGAAATTAGACTGTGTAATAAATAAATTATGTATAAAAAGCAATGACTATAAACTAATCCTTACTTGCGAGATTCAGCTAATTCTATACCAATCTTTAGAAATTCAGAAATAAATCTCCATATAACATCATTTGATGAATCTTTCTCTTTGAAAAATGATTCTCCTATACTATCAATCAGACTTTTAAAATAATCTACTGTTCTATTCAGATAATCTATTTTAAATTCATCATTATCTTGAAAAATAATAAGAACTTGTCTAAAGATAAATAAAACAAAATAAAATTTTTAGGTAAATGATGTATATATTATTGTTATTATATAAAATTTTCTTACCTTATTATAAATGTAAATAATTGACAAGTTATTTGTATAAATTTTTCAAAAAGATTTTGAATAGCTTCATTATCATTTATATAATCAACTATATATGTTTGATACGTATTTATAGAAGATATCCACCATATAATGAAAGATACATCTTTCTTCTAATTATATCAAATAATTATTTTAATCAAAAAAAACTTATTAACAAATTTTATATAAAATATTAAATTCCTTACCAGAATATCATCTTTTCTATTCGTATAAGAAATAAATTTACAAATTAAACTTCTACACAAAATGGAGCATTTTAATATCTCTAAAAATTCATCACAACTTTCTATTTTAATAAGTGATAACCATTTATCAACCAACAATGTTAATAATGAAAGATCATTGATTTCTTGCTTTGTAAAATATTCCATAGGAAATAAGTGTAAGAAATTAAAATATTTTATTATCTTGTTAATACTTGTTAAAGAAAAACAAGTTACAGGATTTATAGTGTCGATACTTTCGTTAAAGCAAGATATCACATTCTTTAAAATATTTGGTCTTTCTGATTGTTGACCAATAACTAGAATAATATTCAATTCCTTATTACTCTCATTTGATATTTTTATTTGTTTAAAGCATTTGAATATTTCTTCTAAATATACTCTTACAAAATTATCTATATTAAGTATTTAAAAAAGATAATTAAAAAAAAATAAACAAATAACATTCATAATGATTAAAAAAATATATATTACCTCGCAAAGGTTTCAATTCAAAAAACTCTGCAGACTTTAAATGTTGCAAGCATAAAGTTCCAATAGAAATTTCTTTGAGATGCTGCAAGTCGATTGATGAATAAGCTATAGACCAATTAATTATGAATCTTATGATCAATGCAAGATGATGTTCATAACACATGTTGCTAAATTAAAATAAATTTGTTAGACATAATTAATATTATTTAAATAAAGAATTTATAATAATATTAAAGAATTTACTAATTAATCAACACCATTGATATACGCGTTATACAACAGTGTATATTAATGCGTTTAGCAACTGGTGTATTGAAAAACACGTATATTGATATTATATGTTGATATACTCCAATACATAGGGTGATTAGTTTACCTAACAACATCAAGCCAATCTCCGAGGATAATCATGAAATTAGCCACATCAAAATTCTCATCATTCAAGTCAACCAATTTTCCTGTCCAAGTAATATCAAGACTTTCTGGTTCTTTCAATGTGAGAAGAACTGAATCTATTAATTTACGCAAAATTATAATTGAATCATCGTTCATATTATATTGATGTTTCATGAATGAAATTGATTGATAAACATGTTGAAGTCGAACTTTATTCTAAAATAACAGAATCAAAAAAAAGTTTAGTACTACATCTGGAATCAGAATCATAAAAAGAAAACATACCAAAAACAGAATCGATTTTGGATTCCTTAATGTAGCATTAAATAATATATCCACAAAATGTGAAGTAGCAGTGTTCTTCCAATATGTAGTAGAAATATCCACTAAAACATGATGCAAACTAAGTGCAACATATGACAGATTTTCATGTAATAGTTCATCCTTATTACTGTAATCACAAGATAAAATAGGATAAATAAATCGATCAAATATTGTTTGAAATATTTTTTCCGTTTCATCCTTAAATGAAGCAGGGATCTTTAAAGCCTTCAAAAATTTGCCCATCAGCAGAATCATTGGTTCTAATATTTTCGTATCAATAATATTATTTTCATCCAATTTTCTTCTCTTATTTGATTTGTTGATGGTAATACTTTGTTCAAAAAATCCAGGTAAACAGAATAACTTTGGTGTAAATAAATCTATGATCTCAATGGCTTGAGATGTTGGCACATTATTCGCTACTTTACTTGAGAACCTTAAATTTATAAAAATAAATTTCAGAAATTTCATTTAATTGAAATAAAAACCAAAATAGACACATACTCATCCAAAATCACTGTACAAAATAATGGAGATCTCATTATCATATGTGCATCCATTTGTATAATACTTAAAATTGATAACATGCTTTTAATGTATAAATCCATTTTACAAGATTTAGCATACACTTCTAATATCCTTTTCAATAATTCTGTACAAATGTCTATTGTTTCAACCTGTGACTAAAAAAAATAAGGATTATGATATTTAGTAGCCTTTTTTTTAATAGTTTGTGCAAATAAAAAATATCCCATACCATAAGTATAATCCTCCATAAAGATTCAATATGTTCTTGAACAGTAGTATATTCGATTTGTATCAATATATTAAATAATTTAAATATCATGGGATAATTATCGCCAACTAGAATCCATAAACAGAATAAATAATTAATTAGGAACTGAATTAAAATAAAATAAGAACGAAGTCTAATTATTTACATCCAAGATTAGAGATGGAGATAGCATAAGAAATAATTTTCTCAAGAATTTCTCCATGTTGACGTGTTATATCATCATTTTTTGCTTGATAAAGATTTTCATTTAAAATTTTCTCTAAAGATTCTGTTAATTTTATTAAAATATTTTGTGAATTTTCAGAATTGGATTCTGAATTTTGTATAATCAAATTTAATTCCGCAAACACATCACATCCCAACTTTCTTTTATTATCAATGTATTTCATTGTTGATTTATCTTTTTAGAGAAAGAAAAAAAAAAGATTTCGGTTCAAAATTTTATGTGCAACAATGTATCATAACTAAGATCTAGTGGCTTAGATATCGGTCGATCTCTCAACTTCTTACGTAACTACGTCAATATACTACCTTTAGGCATTTTTTCCGTATGTACGTATAAGGTAGTGAGGTATAATTTCCGCCCAAAATCGTATCAATGAATATAAAAAAAAAAATTTTTTCGATGTCACAGCATACGCTATAAGAAATGTCTGCAACCCTATTCAAATTCTTGTAACTGATCTGTATCAATTTTTAATAAGCGAATAAAGACGAACACGCTTTTTCGGAGAAAAATTTTTTTCTTCAATAAGCGGCTTATAAAAACCAAAAAAAGCGGGTAAATTAATTAAGTCGCTCTCAAGTCCTAAAATCAAAAATAAAACTAATTTTATAAATTTTTTTGATAAATAAGCTTTATTTATAAAATATACCATCCACTAACTTATAAGTAAATAAAGATAAAACAACAATAATAATAACAGATAATAATAAATAATAAAATAAAAAGCGTAAACCTAAAAAATGTCGTGTATCAAAAAAGCTACTACATTCTAAACGATCCAATTTAGAAGGATGAATAATTTAAATAATTATAATTTTATTGGCCATATTTGAATTTTTTAAGCTTATTGATGGAGAATGATTCAACATATCTGAATTGTTTGATGGAGAAGAAACAGGAATAACGATAATTTGAAAGCCGGGAATATCAAATCTAAAGACTTCAGAACGATTTGTTTGAGAGAAATTGACATTCATGTTAAGTGGAGTCACTTGAATAGGAATATTTTGAACATGCTGCATTGGATATTGATCAGGTACATACGATGAGATAGTTGAAGTGTAAGAATGCGAAGTTGAAATATATTGCTGTTCATTATTAGGATCCGGAATAACAACATAGTTGCTATCATTAGAATCTGGAATAGCAACATAGTTGCTAGACATGATTGCAAGAATATTATTCATCGTGGGAAAGTCGGTATAACTGTAAGGAGTATTAGCATCATTGCATCATTGTAATTAAAATTCGAAAAAGCTTGGTTTACATCATTCGTTGAGTAATCATTATCAGTCAAATTAGACTGGTGAACATTACTAAAGGTCATCATATTATTATTCAATATATTTGAAATTTTATACATTTTTGGTGAATACTCCAACAACTTTGGCTACTCAAAGAAACAAGCGTATTATTTATAATCTCTTTGGTAACTTTGGTAGCACACAACGAATGGCGAAGAAGTAGTGGTAAACATTGTTTTGCGTTTTATTATTTTTGCTTTCTAAAACTTGTGTCGTTACAAAAAATATTTAAACACAACAAAAAATCACTGGCACGTGACATTTGCAGATCATGTCTAAAATGATTAGATTAATTTATCGAAATTTTTTATATGGAAAAATACTTTCTCTACAAGTTTGATTAAGGTTAAAAGAAAGGGCCATATACTCTTTTTTGCTCTTTTATATTTAATTTTGTAAATGTTAACCTTAGCAAAAATTGGCATTCAAAACTCATATTTTCTCCTTAAGTAAACTTGCGGAAAAAGCAAAATATAAAATTTTCTTTGTATCATCCATTTTTGGAAATGATCCGCAATATTTGATCACGTGCCGGTGATTTTTTGGTGGTTACGCTGGGAAAATAGAAGTCGACCATTTTTTTTAGTGATGGCCTGCTGGACTAATGGACAATTGGACTAGCAGAACTAGCGGACTAATGGACTTTGTTCATTCCAATCCATCCCAGTTTCAAAAACTATTGGACTTATACCTGCAAAATTTTTTTTTTAAAATCTAGTTTTATTTAATTTAACAGTTATTTAATCAATAATGTAATGTTAAAATAAAATATAAGTAAAAATAAATTATGATTATATGTATATTTTATTATGTGATTTAGTTTTATTAGCGAAGTAATTACAATTTGTTAGGTAATACTTATATATTATATGATTAAATTATTGTATAAACTAATTATTATTAAGAAAATCTGTCAAGTACAGTAGCTAGGTACGCCCAAACTCTCAACAAAATTATCTTGAAGTATCACTTAGTATTTTTGTTTGTAGCAGAATAGGAAAATTAAAATATCTACAGTGATATTACCTTCATCTTCATCTTCATAATCAATATCATCATCAATTTCTGATTTATGTAAATTCGATATTTAACCACCTTTAAATAATACTCTGCCAATCTTATTACTCGTATACTACCAGCATCACCAGCATCTTGACCTTCCTCATTAGATGATTCATTATCAGGTACACGAGGTGTATTACTATAAAAGATGCTACATTTACATTTTTAAATTTACACACTTTCCAATTTTTTTTTAGTTTTGTTACACAGAAGCTCGTGTCTGTGTCATACCAAGTACTTTTTCAGACTGGGAATAATTTATAATATATGATACAATTATATCAAAATTTTAATGAAATTAATTTAAAAATTAAATAATACTCCTAGTCGATTTCTCCGTTTTGAAAGCAACCATTCAATTGTAGAAAATGTCTTTCCAAGGATGCTGCTGTTATTGCAATTAAAAAATTTGTTCTGCTACTTTGTAAAGCTCTTTTGAATAACCATGTACATAATTCTAAAATCCAAGAATATCTTAATTGAATTGGCGTGCAATTGCACCATTATATGGATAAGTTTTTTTCTATATGCTTCCAATTCATTGTTGGTTCTTCACAATAATAATAAGTAGTCCATCGGCCAAAATGAGGGATTTTCAATAGCAGGATTAAACTTATTTATACGATATCCAGGATGAAGCAAAAATGATAAGATTAAAAGTGGTTGCTCCCAATTGGCCCATCTTTTTTCTAGTCTTTTTAAAGGCCTTTAAGAGATTTTAAAGCTGTAACTAGATTTCAAAACTATGAAGCATTTCATGTAATCAGAAATTATGTTGTTGCAATTGATTTAATGAAGTATAATATGGAAGCATAATCATCTCTAACTCCTTAAGGCTTTTCCATCAATTATTGTTTGAAATACATTTAAGGAGTTCGTCAGGAAAATCATAAAGATCATTGGTATCTTGTGCTTCAATTTTAGTCGCCAGGTTCTAAATTAATTAATAATTAATTAAATAAAAAAATTAATAAATAAATTAAAAAGTTGATATAAAATAAATAAATTAAATAAGAAAACCAATGAGTACTTTAAGAGCAGATTTTGTTCTTAATAGACTAGCAAAACAATAATAATGAGAATTCCAGCGAGTTTCATTAGGAGTAATCAATACTTATTTTTATATATCGCGGTCTGTTCTTCACGTAATTTTCCACTCCATATTTTTGCCCGATTAAAAATCTGACTATTGTAACTGCTTGCTCAGCTAAAGTAGTAATAATGTAAAGATATCTCCTTTGCAAAGCTCATTTTTTCGTCCATCAAATGCAAGAGTTACGATCTTCTTTGCATTATTATCAAACAAATTTTTGATACTCGTTCGGTCCTCCCCAAACTTTTCTTGTTAGTAGTACGACCACTGGATTTAGCCAATGAAAGAGCCGATTCACTGCATCATTTTCTATACATCGAAACATGAAACTGCTACCTCTAATAAAGGTTTTTCAAGCTTGCTTGCTTGAGAATCTGTTAATATAGTAATTCAAAGTTATTTCATTTTGAAGCGGAATTGGCCCTTCATGTTCAAATAATTGAATATTAGGATTATCTGATTCTACATTAGAATCAGAACCATCATATGATATAGTGCGTAAGCAGTTTTGGAAATGACATGCATATTCTTTTTTATGTTTGTAAACCTTTCTTTATATGCAGCTTCCTTTCCAAGTACCTGAATACAAGTACGACACAGCATATTTATTATTGGATCCGGAATAGCAATAAAGTTGCTAGGCATGATTGGTGTATATGCAAGTGGTGAAAGAATATTATCATTCATCATGGGAAACGTCGGTGTAGCTGTAAGGAGTATTAGTATCATTGTAATTAAAATTCGAAAAAGGAATGTTCAGCTTGGCTAACATCATTCGCTGATGATCTTGAGTAATCATTATCAATGAATTCGTCAAATTAGTTACTACCGACTCAATAAATTTGTTTGAAATTTTATACTATTTTTTTTGGTGAATACAACAACTTTGGCTACTCAAAGACACGAATTTTCTTTTGTGACAACTTGCAAAAATGCGTTTGATAATAAAACAGTGTTGGCACTTGGCGGGGTTGGCCATTGGCCGTTTGGCCAGTTTGGCAAAAATCTTTGGCCGCCAAAACTGTAAATAAAAGTAAATATGAGGATTACAAAAATGCGCAACGATGGATGATATACCATCCCGATTTTTGAAGATATTAATGATATTTGGAAAGAATTTTTAACACCACATATACTTCAGTGCAACTGTTAAAATCAAATAAAACAATCCTTTTTTATGATACTTATTTTATTAAAAAACATACGAAAATATTTCTATTTTGAAAATATCTTACTTTTTTTGACTAAATGTGTATTCTATTATCACGTGGAAATTACGCCTGCGGCGTTTTTTGTATCCTATTTGACAAAAAACTTATTACGGTATTTTTATTTACTTAGACACGAGAAATGACAATGATTTTTCAAATCAGATTAAATCAAGGTTTTCACTTCAAATTCGTTTTGAATTATAGTGAGAGATTTTAACGTACTTGATTGATTAAATGTCATGTACCACGAAAATTAGTTTAAATTTGGTACATGGTTGCGGGGGCAGCTTATTTATTTGAAACTGAGTTCTCAATTAATATTATTTAATTAAAAAAAAAATAAAGCGGTACTATGTTTAAATAAAATAAAATACAAACAAATAGATTTTTTGATAAATTACAATTGAATATTATTTTTCTTACAATATTCAATAGCTTGCGTATGTTGTCTATAAGCAGCTAACTTCATGTATTTTTCACCTAATATAGGGTCTTTTTTACCAGCGCCACCAGAGAAATATAAACTAGCAGCATTAAACATACCAATGACTTGACCATTTTCAGCAGCTCTGGTAAAATATATTGCAGCTTCTTTTAAATTCTTTTTAACTCCAATACCTTTCATTAAACAATTACCATAATATAATTGAGCTTCAGGATATTCTTCACCTGAATCTGCCACTTCTTTAAATAATTCTGCTACCAATTGATCTTTCTCATTTGCTACTTCAACATATTCTTGTTGAATATAATATGCTTTAAAATATTTTGCTTTCATATCTCCTATATCTGCATATGTATCAAAACATTTATAAGCTAATTCCTTATTTCCGTTATAAATTTTATGTTGTTTTGCTGCTTCATCTACTGTCATATAATTAAATTCTGCAAAATTTGGTGATGCTATCATGATATCTTTTTCTTCTTCCTCTGATAATTTAAAAATAGATGAAGATGGTAGTTTACCATTTTTCATATAAATATCCTGTAATTTGGTAAAGATATCTGTAAATGAAGGTCTATTAGAAGGATCATGGTTGACAGCTAAATATAGATTTGCAAAAGTTAATATTTAATATAAAGAGACAATGGAATTAATTAATAAATAAATACCTTCTTGTGCAATTTTTTGATATTCTTTTGGTAAGAGAGAAATAGGAGAAAATGGCTCACGATATTTTTCTTTACCAACACTTTTAGTAATAACCTTAATATCATTATAATCTGCATAAGGAATTTTTTCTTCAGCAATTTCCCAAAGAAGTATACCAAAACTATAAATTTCACTCTTTGTATCATGCTTATTTTGTGATGTAATTTCAAATATTTCTAAGTTTTCTGGGGCACAATATCGAACGCGTTCTAATGTTGTTTTATGATTTTTTGTAACATCAGTTACAGCTTTAATTGCGATCTTAGCTGCTTGATGATGTGTAATTAAGATATTCTCGGCTCTTATATCACAATGAATGTCCTATTTGTTGAAAAAAAAAATGTGTATAATATTAGAAATTTTCTTTGACAGAAAAATTAAATTATTAATAAAAAAAGAAAGCACTTATAGATAATTACTTTAACAGCTCTCAAGAAATTTAAACCTTTAGCAATATCAAGAGCAAATACCAATTTCACCTTAACATCAAGTGGACCATATTCGTTATAAAATTCACGTAAGTTACCATATTCAGCCCATTCAGTTACTAAAAACAATTTATTATCATTAGTAGTAAAACCAAAAAATTGAATAATATTATGACATTGTTCTATTTTTCTCAAAATTGTAACTTGATCTTTAATAATATTATTTTTAGCTTCTTCATTACTAGTTTCACCAGCCACTAATTGTAATGCAACAAAATCATTCATTATTCTTCTAAACTTTTTTACTTTTTTATTATGACTTTCTTTACTAGAACTTTCTTCTCCAATTTCTTCAAAATCATAATACGGAAGCAGTTTAGTCTTAGTAATAATTCCTTTCTAAAAAGTACGAAATTTGTAAAAATAATTACGTTTATCCATGCACATTAAATATCAAATCACGTTACCTTCATTAATTCTTGAATATCATCTTGTATAATTTTATTATTATTAACAGTACGTACAGCAAAATCGACCATTAAAAAAAATTCCATAAGTTGAATAATAGAATCAAATTCCTTACTTTGATCAATAAGAACTTTTTTAATACTTATAGCTCTAATATATTTATAAAAACCCTTTTGTTGAGAAATTTCTGAATGAAATGTTTGTATTTTATGAACTAATCTTTGTAAATTTGGTAAAATAAAAATTACATTTTCACTTCCATAATTTTTCAAAATTTTCATAGTTTTTTTAAGTATTTCCACTTTATATAATATTTCTTTACAAATTCTTTTATTATGTTGGAATGCTTGTAACACTTTTGGTCTCAAATAATTAATCACTTTTAATTCTGGAAAGGCTTTACTCTGTCTCTCTGAATTTTCACTATTTTCAATAGGAGGAGATTCATTTGTTGTTGCTTGACCAGTTTTTAGATGCTAGAAATACGAAATAATGACGTTTTAATTATGCACCGCATTAAATATAAAATTACGTACATATAACATACGTTACCTCCGCAATGAAATTTTGAATATTTTTATTGTCATCATCGGCACGTGCTCTAAGATCAGCCATTAAAGAAAATTTTAGTAGCTGCACCATAGAACCAAATTTTTCATCTAAATCACTAGCCCTTTTTCTAATATAATCAGCCTTAATATATTTTTCAATGGCCCTTTGCCGAGAAATTTCTAAAATAAATTTTTTTATCTCCTCAGTAACAGAATATAATTCATTATATTTTTTTTCTGACCAAATTTTAGTTTCATCTCCATCAAGTTTTAAAATTTTGATAGTTTCTTCAGCTATTTGTATTTTATGCAGCATTTCTTTACAAATCTTTTTGTTACGTTCAGCTTTTTCATATAAATCTGTTATTTCTCCAAGAATACCGTGCTTCGTAATTCCTATATCCACTACAGTAGTTGCAGTAGTTATAGTATTAAGAAATTCTTTCGCACTCATAATTGTCGAAAATAACTAATCGTGAAAATAAAAAAAAAAAGTTCTAAAAAAATTATTGTGCTTATGCATGCAAGTGTCATAATAAACAAAAAATTTTTTTTTATTGATAGGTATAAAAATGGACATTGCTCACACGACTACAGAATACATTAGTATTACGTTGAAAATTTTCTATAAAAAGCGGGAGATATTTTTTTTCTATACATTCATTTTTTTAAAATCAAGTTAAAAAAACGTTCAAAATTTAAATGGATGAATTAACTATTAGCGTAGAAGAAATCAACGTTGAAGAAACTGCGCATGATGTTATCAACGTCGAGGAAACTGTGCATGACGTTATCAACGTTGAGGAAACTGTACCGCATAATGAAAAACCGATAACTAAAATGGCCATTTCTCCAAAATCAAAATATATTGTTACGTATAGCCAGGAAGACAAGACTTTTGTTGGTTGGAACTTGTCTGATAATAATATATCAATATATACTTCTGAATATTATTTCCAATCGTATATGGATTTCAAAGTCTCCGATAAGAAGATTATAATATTAAACAAAAGTAAATTGCACTTATTTAAATTTTTTAATTTTTTTTTTCGCAGTAAGCTTTGTAAATTAAATTATTATTTTTTTTTTCAAATATAGAATTTATTTATGATATGAAAAACAAAGGAAAAGTTACCCTTAATAATAATGAACCTAACGATGTGAAATATGACTTTCTCAATAACGGAGATATAATAACATATTGTAATCATGTCATTTCAATTTATTCTTCTAGTGATAATAGGGATTGGAAATGTAAATCTGAACATAAATTAAATGAGAAGAACAAAATCTTTGGCAGAGTAGTTAACGATAAGCTACTAGTTTTAATGGATAATATTATATTTATAATAGATTTATCTGAATTATCTATAATTCCATATTGGAAAGTCCTAATTGGTATATATACATTTCAATATTGGAAAGTACTACCTCAAGTAAGTGTAAGTATAAAATGTATAAATATATACAAGTAAATAATTATTCGTTATTATAATTTCTAATATAGTGTATTTTATATATCAATAGGAAAAAGAAATAAATATTGAGAAAATTACGTTAAAATTTTCTAAAAATTTAACAGTTATAAACATTAATGGTACTCTCTACATTTATTCTAATAAAATGAATGAAATGCATGTTCCAATCGGGGATATTGATGATAATGATGTCCAAGATTTCGGTATCGTTAGTATCGTTGATGATGATAGTGATGAATATATCATTACAACATCAAACAGTAATATCAATATTCATTCTTGGAGACAAAATTTAAAAAAATCTATTGATCTCAATAGTTTATTGGAATCTAAAGAAGACTCGGATATTGATTTTACTCATATTGAATTTATGGATGGCAAGGTATTTTTATACTTATACCGTAATAAACAGTGGATTACAGAAGAATATGATTGGAAATATTTTAAAACTTTATTATTAGAAGATTTTAAACGAGTTGATTATAATTTAGACATAAATTCATCAAATTTGAAAGGAGTTATAAATAATAAAAATATATTTTGTAACATCGAGAAGCAATTTATCACACAAAAACTTACGCAAAAAGTAAATGAAAGTCAATTTATAGAAAATTATATAATTCCTTCTTTAAAAACCTGTGAAATTTTTCAAAAAATTGAAGAACAAAATGAATATAAATTAAGATTAAAATCAAATGATAAGAAAGATATAAGAAATTTTGAAATAGAAGAAGAAATTATTCTAGAAACTGTTTTAAGTTCAAATGAAACAAAAGAAATTGTAATATCATCATATAATACAAAGTTGAAATTTAAAGACTGGAAACATAAGAAAGTTAATAATAATATATTAGTATTTTATAAAAAAATACAAAAAAAAGAAAAAAATGAGAAAAATGAAAAAGGATTTGCAGAATTATTTGAAATGCTAGATGAAATAAAAAGAAAAGAAAAAGAAGAAAGAGAAAAAGAATTACGTGTTTATATATTTGATATGAAATTTAAGAAAATTCAAATGCTAGATTACATTAATATTAAATTTTTAAAATATGCAATCAAATATTATAATTCTATATTAGATGATTCAGATATTGATAGAATTTCTGAATATACAGAAAATAATTATTTAGAAAAACAATGGATTGAAAGTTTATTGAAACAAAAATATTTTTTAGTGCATTATGGAATAAAATTATTAAAATCAGCAATTGAAAAAAATAATGTAGAATTAATAGAAGCAATCATTAATAAAATTTTAGAATATTTTAAAGAAAATCCAAATCATAATATTTATTTATTATCAATAATAAGCAAAAATATGAATCATTTAGGAGAAAAATATTCTGATTTCTTATTAAAATTTTATGATGAAATTAATAAAATAATTCTATTTATTAATTCATCAAATCAAAATATTTGTTATAATAACTTTAATCATATTCATTCTTTTTATATAGAATTAAATATACATAATTCTATTTTTAATATTATTTTTAATAAGTTTACTATTATTTCTAATATCTTTAATAGTACTTCTAATAATTTTATTCGTATTTTTTTATTTTTAGTCAATATTTTTGAATTTTTGTTACTTATTTTTAATATTATTTTTAAATTGATTAAAATTATATGTTGTGATTCTTGTTGTTTTTATTGTATTTATAGATTTATTCAATTTATTTTTTATATTTTTTGTTTTATTCTTTATATTATTTATTATCTGAAAGTTCTTTGTATGATTATAATAACAATAGTATTTTATATATTTTCATATAAAAATCAAAATACTGGATTTTTAATAGTTGCTATAGTTTTTACTATTTTTACTACTCTTACTATTTTTTACATTTTATTTACATTAAATTTATCAAAAATAATTTTAAAATTATCTTTAATTTTAAAACCAAATTTAAAACCAAAACTTAAACTTATAGTTCCCTTTCCTAATTATGTAACATATCCAAAAGAATATAGTTTACTCAAAGAATTACTTTTTAAACCAGAATCTAGTCTTTTTTCAAAAACACAAATTAATGAATTTTATAAAACTTGGAATGGTGAAGCTATTATTAATTTTAAATGGAGGTTATTTGGTGGATATTATTATGCTGCAATTTGGTTTTTATATTCAATTTTTCTTATTTGTTTTACTTTGACTTCATCAGTTTCATCTAAAATAATCAATGCAAAAGAAAAAGAATATCTTTTAATTTTATCAATTATTTTTGGTTTCATTCATTTATTATTTGAATTTCGACAGTTTATTTGGAGTCCAAAAAAATGGATTTTAAATATTTGGAATTTATTTGGTATGTATTTATTTATATATATATTATATATATTTTTCATAGAAATTTACTTTATATATATCTTACTATTTATTAAAAATTAACTTAATTTTGTTATTATAGATTTAGGTGCTTATTTATTACCTACAATAACTTCAATTATTTGGCTTTATACTCCTGAAATAAATGTTACCCCTTTAGCATCAATTTCATGCCTTTTACTTGATATTAAATTTTTACTTTTCTTTCGGGCTTTTGAAATATTTGGAATTTATTTTGCCATTATAATTGGTGTTGGACGTAGAATTTTTTCATTTCTTTTTATTTTATTTCTTATTATTGTTAGTTTTGCTCATGCATTTTTTATTTTATTGGAACCTAAATTTGAACTTTCTGAAAATGATCCAGGAGATTTAAATGATCCTAATAATCCTTGGATTCTTACAACAAAATATCATCAAATTTCTGAAGATGGAATAATAGATCCCAAAGCAGTTTTAGTTCAAGAACCTGATGAATATACGAATTTATTTTCTAATTATGCTAATTCTCTTTTAGCAGTGTATTTGTTTTTAATAGGTACGGTATATAGTTTTTTAATTGGCTTTTTATCTTTTTTTTTTACATCACTTTAATTAATTATCATCATATTATTTATCAGGAGATAAAAACTCATTAGATGCATGGCAACCTAAAGATAATACAGTTATGATCGTATTAATGGTTATATTTACATTGGTAATTGTTGTATTTTTAATGAATTTATTCATTGGACTTCTAAATATGGCTATCGAGAAAGATAATGACAGAGCATTTTATTTAGCACAAAAAGCTGAGGTTAGTAAAATAATAATTAATTATATACGTAATATTTCAAAAAAAAAAAAAAAATTTGCAACTTATTTATTTTTCACAGATTCTGAAAGAAATTGAATTGTTTTATTTATTACCACATCAAAGACGTCGGACTGATTGGTTTCCTGATATCATGTAAGAAAAAAAAAAAAAATTTTTTTTTATTATTTATAAATTTTTACATTAATACAGTCAAACAGAATTTAAATTTTTTTTTTTTTATATGAAATTTTTAGTTATTATTATGCGGATGTTGACGAAATTCGTAAAGCTAAAAAGAAAATAATGGACGAAGAAACTTTGAATAAAAGCGATTTATCTGAAATAATAAAAGAAAATTTTTCGAAACTTCTTTCTCAAGTTTAATCATATATTATGACAATCATAAGGGTTTATTTGTTATTTTTTTTCTACCGCACATTTTTTTTTTTTCACTTTTGTTTTTTGATTTAAATAGAATTTATTAAACTTGTAATTTATGAAAATAAAGATTCATATTATTTGCTATTCTAAAGAATGGTGCACTATTGGGAATAAATGAATATAATTTATCATTCTTTTAATTTCTCTTGAAATTGACGCGAAGTTCGATATTCTTTTGGTGGGTGTAACCAAATGTTAATTCCTCCGACTGTTCCGAGGGATGTTAAACAAGCAGTCAAGAACTTAAAGTTGAGTGATTTCTTTATACTTTCCGGTAGAAAATTATCACAATAAACATGTTATTGAAGCAAAGTCCAAAGAATGTAAATAACACCAAAATAATCTTGTTTATAAGAATTAAGTTTCGAGTTGAAAAATGTGTCAGTCTCGGAATAAAAGACTCCAAAGTTGTACAGACTGTCAACTACTATTCGACATGTAATTCTGGGAAAATCGAAAATTGTCACGTGAATAATGCGACGAGTCTATTATTACCATAACTCAAATTTAGATATGGAGTCAAAGTGTTGTTCACTAAAATTGTATATAAAGACGCGAAACTTGATTTTGTGCTACCAGTTATTAATCCATGACTAGTGCCTATATAGAATATTGTCAGAGATTAATTGATTTACCATTTTATGCCCCGGCGTAGAGTATACATATAGTAAATGATTAACAAAAATTTATTCTGAAAAAAACAATTCATATTATTCGTTAAAACATTATTAGACGATATGACAATTGGACATTGTCCAAAAAGATATGACAGTCCCAAATTCCATTAATGTCCAAATACTGAAGTGGACATTTCTAATTAGTCCAGGTCCAATAGTCCAAATTTCAATCTGGTCCTTGTCCAATTCCATTTCTGCATTTCTTCAGGTCCGGAATTAAGATAGTGTCAGTTAGTATCTAAAAAAGTAATACAATTTGACCAGCGTTATTCATAAAAGCATCTCAACAAATCTACGTCGTGCAAAATAAATTGCGTAATACAATAGAAAAGTTAGTATTTTACCATATATGTATATCTTTAAATGGTAGTAGAGATTGCGGACTATAGTACTCCGGGCATCTTGCAAATTTCAGAGGGTTGACATTGTACCACCATGTCTATAAATCGAATTTTTATTAAGAATAGAAAGCTTGTATAATAATAAATAATCAGATGAATATCTGGGTAAATTATGATTTTAAAAATAGAAATGGAATTTTTTTCGAGTGAAAGAGGCGGAGATACTATTCCTGCAACATAAGATATAGAAATTAAATTGAATGAAAAATTATTTTTGCCAAGGAATAAAAATAATCAAAATTCCGAGTGATTAACTGATCATTTAGTTTTGTTTTGATTTGATTATAATTTTATAAATGATCACCTTTTTTAGG
Organism: Rhizophagus sp. LPA8_4_AMF; assembly: GCA_021464525.1. Classification (NCBI taxonomy): domain Eukaryota; kingdom Fungi; phylum Glomeromycota; class Glomeromycetes; order Glomerales; family Glomeraceae; genus Rhizophagus; species Rhizophagus sp. LPA8_4_AMF. The sequence continues at coordinate 18,075 of JADRCO010000279.1, read as the reverse complement.
GTTAATTCTTTTTCCATACTAAATCCCATATAAAGAAACCATATGAAAATCTTTTTCTTATAAAAAACGAAAAAAAAAGTATACCTTTAAAAAAGTTTGATAACAAGTATTCAACATAATTTTTTTTCATATAATTTATAAAAAATAAAAATAAATTATGTCAGAACAAGGACAAGGAGGAGGATACCCACCGCCACCACCACCTCCTCCTCCTCCAATTGGAGGGTATCCACAATACAATTATCCTACTTCTCAACCATCCTCAACTTTTCCTGATAATGCTAGTAATAGTACAAAATCAACTTTAAATGTACCTCAAGATTCTTCTACATCTTATAATTTTCATATGATTAATATGGGTACTGAATTTATGCCAACTCCACAATATTATCAAATAACCTCTTCTAATTTATCAGAATTTCAACATCAGTCGCCTTCTACTAATCCATTACAAACAAATTTGCAAAATGATTCAGATCAATTAACTATAGAAATATCAGAAAAAACCCAACCTGAATCAAAAACAATACATTACGGTGAAGCTCCAAGCATTCAACCACGTCGTTACAAACAAGAAAAAATCAAATTATCTGATGGGCATTTCGTATATGATTGTCCTGTGCCCACTGGGTTAACAACGGAAGTTCCTCTTAAAGAAAAGGAATATGATAAAGTTAGATATACTGCTTGTACATGTGATCCTGACGATTTTAAGAGAGAAAATTATACACTTAGACAAAAAATTTATGAAAGAGATACCGAAATATTTATAGTTATTACAATGTATGACGAAGATGCAAAATTATTTGCGCGTACATTTTATGGGGTCATGGAAAATATTCACGAATTATGTAACCGGAATAGTTCAGATACATGGAAAGAAGATGGATGGAAAAAAGTAGTTGTATGTGTTGTATCAGATGGATTTGAAGAAATTAATATAAGTACAAAAGCTTATTTATCAGCTATAGGAGTATATCAAGAAGGGGTAGTAAAAAAAGAAGTAAATAATAAACCTGTGACTGCTCATATTTTTGAATATACAACACAATTTTGTCTTGATCCGGAAAATATGAGACCAGTAGGAGCAAAATTTAAAAATATACCAATTCAAGTTTTATTTTGTCTTAAAGAAGAAAATACTAAGAAAATTAATTCTCACAGATGGTTTTTTAATGCTTTTGGTAAAATTTTAGAGCCAAATGTTTGTATTTTATTGGATTCCGGCACAAAACCTGGTAAAAACTCTATTTATCATTTATGGAAAGCTTTTGATAATGATTCTTCTATTGGAGGCGCTTGCGGTGAAATTGTTGCAATGAAAAAAAATATATTATCCAATCCTCTTGTAGCTGCTCAAAATTTTGAATATAAAATGTCGAATATTTTAGATAAGCCTTTAGAATCCGTCTTTGGTTATATTACTGTATTACCCGGTGCTTTTTCTGCTTATCGTTATAAAGCTATAGCGAATCAAATCGATCCGGTAACAAAAGAAGAAGTTGGTCCATTAGCTTCTTATTTTTTGGGCGAGAAACTTCATGATCAAAAGCTAAAAGATCAAAAAATAAAGACTGGTTTATTTGAGGCAAATATGTATTTAGCAGAAGATCGTATTCTATGTTTTGAATTGATTTCAAAAAGAGATGAATCCTGGTTATTACGATATGTTAAATCAGCTTCTGCCGAAACGGATGTACCTGATAAAATAATCGAATTCATTAAACAACGTCGCCGTTGGTTAAATGGAACTTTCTTTGCTAGTCTTTATGCTATTTCTCATACTTCTAACATTTGTAGAAGCAAACATAGTATTTGGAAGAAAATTTTATTATTAATTGAAATGTTTTATCAAACTTATAATTTAGTCTTTTCTTGGTTCGCGTTGGTAAGTTATATGTGATGTTCTTAAAGATTTGTATAATAATAATAATATACCTACTTTATTTATTATAGGGAAATCTCTATTTAATCTTTCATATTTTAGGAAATTCAGTTTCCGAATATGCAACTTGGGAAAAAATAATATATAATGTTTTAAAATTTATTTATATAACATTAATTATTTTCCAATTCGCATTAGCTATGGGTAATAAACCAGGAAGGTAAAGTTTTTTCATTATTATTTAATTACAAACTAATAGCCTCATATCATTAACACTTAATTGAACTTTAACCAGTGCAAGACGGGCCTATATATTTTCTACAATGTTTTTTGCGTTAATAATGATTTATATATTGATTGCGACAGGGCGAATAACTTATATAGGTTTTAAAGAAATAGATGTAAAAAGCGTGCAAAATATTTTTAGCAATTTCAATTTTAGAAATGTTGTATTATCATTATTAAGTACCTTTGGATTATATTTTTTTATTAGTTTATTATTTCTTGACCCATTTCACATGTTTAGTAGTTTTATTCAATATATGTTATTAATACCTTTTTATGTCAATGTTTTAAATGTTTACGCTTTTTGCAATATTCATGATGTTAGGTAAATTATGAGGGATGGTGAATTTCTTTTTCTTTTTATGTTAATAAACTAATGACAATTTTCTTTTTTCCTTCCTTTTTAGTTGGGGAACAAAAGGAGAACCCAAAAAAAAAGTACATGATGAAAAAGAGAAAGTCGATGCAAAAGGAGATCAAAGTGCTACAGTAGATATACCAGAAGATGTTGATGAAGAATACGAAAGAGTACGGAATTTTTTTTTAGACCAAAAAATACAAAATGATTTACAAAGACAAGAGAAATCAAAAAAAAGACAACAGAATTTAGGAGAAGCACAAAAGGAATCAAATGCGAAATTTAGAACTTATCTCGTATCTTCATGGATATTTTCAAATATGATATTAATTGCTCTTATAACTAATTTCTCTTCTACCTTAAGTTCAAATGATAACATTTATTTTATTTTTATACTTTGGAGTGTTGCTACTTTAGCAGCTATTAGATTCATTGGTAGTTTTATTTATTTATTCCTCAGATTATTCAATGAAAACATAAAAGATTTTATTAAATCTAAGAAATTTTAGCAATTTTTTATCTTACACGTATATATTATATTGTAGAGTTGGGTCAAATTAGAATTTAAGATTAAAATAGAAATTTTCTTACTATAAATGATATAAATTTAATGTGTTATGATTTGAACAAGTGAGGCATTACCCATGCGCCATGCCTATGATACTGATGCAATCCAAAACGTTAGTTATTTTGTTGGAAGTAGTTCTTGAATGTCTTTTTGTGCAACAACGTATAATACTTGTGAACCCAAATTTATATTGTTATAAAAAATCGATTTATATTATAACATTGGTGATTAATTTGAAACAATTAGACAATGCACCAGTACAATATAAGTAATAGTAAACTGCCGGCAATACGAACGAACGGGTCCAATTATAGAACCATCTGTACCCTTAATTAAAAATGTAATATACGTATAATTTACAACAGATTTTATTATGAGGTTTTTTTTTTTTAATCAAGGGGAAAAAAAAAAAAAAAAAAAAAAAAAAAAAATTTGTTTCACATGGGAATCATAAAAAATCGTAAACAAATAAGTTGTGGTCGTAAAAGCCATATAGGATAAATTGATACCGAGTCGATCCTCTGGTAATGAAATTTCAGGATGATTTTCAAATGCAGAATTGTACGAAGTTGAAATATATTCGTATCATAATTTCTAGAAATGAGACACATGAATAATGGCATTATGGAGAAGTGATACTCGTTTACTCGTTTAATCAACATCATTTGTTGTATCATTGGTATCATTTTCGACACGGCAAAAGGTTTTTCTCATAATTAAAAGACTTTGTCGTAATTAATGTTTATATGTTTTTGTAGTATGTGTAATAAATATCTTACAGAATTTGATATAAATTGGTAATATTTTTTTTATATTTGTTTGTTTGAGAAAGTTGAGAAAGAAATCTGAAACGATTCATTTTAGAGGCATATTCCTTATTACTAAAATTTTATCGGTTTTTCCTATCCAATAAAAACTTTTATTTATTAGTCAGGCAATTTATTTGATCAACGTCAAAATTATCAGGTCAACGTTTTCCTTATAGATTGGATAAATATTAATATTTTAATTACATATCTGTTTTACTAATGATGCAATTAATAAAGATTGGTGTAATTATTTATTTATTTATTTGTCACCCCAAAAAAATTCCACTGCGATTAATTATTTATTATCTTCCCAAATAAATCCAAATAAATAACAGCCTATAAAAATTCTAAAAAAAAAAAAAAGAAAATTGATAATAATAAAATATATCAGTTTTACTTTATTATAGTGTTTCTATTTCTTTCATTAATTTAATTATAGTACAATATCGTTTTATAATTTAATTCAATTTGTCGCATATCTAATTTCATCATCCCGTAGTGTTCCGACTTCCGAGATCGTCCTTACCGCGGGGGAGGAGATGATTAATACAACTTGCATTCCGCTATTCTAATATTGAAATATTAGAAATTAGAATCAGAGGTCCAATTTCAATAAGTAAGTATTTCCAATTAATAAATTTTACGTTTAATTTTTTTATCGTGAAAATATATCGCCAATCGAGTGGCGCCACAATTATTATATAATCATCCATCAATCGATCCCAATCGAGCAATCGTATCAATCGTAATTTTACGCGTTTTCGTGATTTATCACATTTTATAAAAATAAGATATCAAGATATTATTTTATAATTCTTTTAATAATTGAAATCTAGTATCTACGTGACTGTACATAGACATTATAAGAAAATGAAGAAATAAAATTACAAGAAAAATTTTAATACAAAAAATTTAAAAAAAAAAAAATAATAATAAATATATTTATATCATGCTAAATTTTGTTTTTTATTGAACAAATGATAACTTAAATACCACCATATAAAATATTCTTTGGCCCATTAATCCCGCATATTACGCGTGAAAAAAAAAAAATAAATAAATATATTTTTTTTTCTTCTCCCTTCTAAAATTTAAAATAAAATTAAATTAAATTAAAAAAAAATTGATTTAGATTATTTTTAAAGAAGTTTATGGTGAATGATTATTTATAAGTGAAATTGATTATATTGTGTGAATGCGGAATTATTTAAACTAATTATATTAATGTTATATGGCGGATGAAGTGGGAATGATTTTTATTCGTTTAACTATTTATATGCTGTTTGTTTGGTTTTTCTCAAACATCTTTTGTCTTTTGATGATATTTTAAAAAAATTTAATAAACACTAAAATTCAATTTTTAAAAGAAAAATCACTTAAAAAAAAAGGAAAAGAAAATTTACAAGGAAAAAGATACCAAAAATTATTATACTTTTTAGTAAGCTCTACCATAACCATTATAATCAGGTACATTAGCTAAAGAAGGATTTAATTGGGCGGCAGCAGCTTGACCACGACGAAAATGTCTACGCCACTTAATTCTTTCATAGGTATTATAACCAACGAAAGCGGCACCAACTGAAACAATAACAGCGAATACGAGAAGCCCAGTAAATGGGGCACCTTGTTGATTGACACTTGCTTCTTGGTTTGAACTGGTAACGGAACCGACCGATTTGTCAACTGGACTAGCTACTGCGTTTGCACTTGATTCGTCGTTTGCTGGGGTTGAATTTTTATTAACAGCAGGAGTGTTGGCATTACCACCAGGAGTATTGGTATTACCACCAGGAGTATTGGTATTATCGCCAGGAGTATTAGTATCGTCTTGAGGACCATATCCATCAGATGCTGGTGGTGAAGTTGGTGAAGCTGTTGATGGATCTGATTCTGATGGTGGATTTACTGGATTATTGGACGATGGATCTGATTCTTCTGATGGTGGATTTACTGGGTTATTGGACGATGGATCTGATTCTGATGGTAGATTTACTGGATTATTGGACGATGGATCTGATGGTTTAGCAGGTGTTGATGGTCCAGCAGGATCAACAGGTGGTGAATCAACATCCCCGGGTGATTTTTCAGGGCCATTAGAGTTCTTAGGATTTTTTTCCGGTTGGTTTTCATTGTTGTCATTAAGAACGAATTTTGGGAAAGGGATTAAAACTTGTTGACCGTTTGATATTGTTATGCTTTTTTCACTGTTATTATTAACTAACTTAATATTTGATGGAGAAATTCTATTTAAAGAAATCTTATTCATAGATTCTTTCTGTGAAATTTCACCCTTAATAAAATAAGTTTCAACCGTAAATTGATCTTTACAAGTTTGAGTACTTTTTTTTGAACGATAATAACCTTCCTTAGTTTTAACCCATTGACCCTTATTATTCAATAATTTAACATCAGAATATTTAACAGCTACATCAAAATCTTGTTTATCTGAATTCTTCTTAAAAACTGATAATTGACCAACAAATTTTCCACTAACTTTATTAAACTTAACAATTTGATAACAAGTTAAAACTTTTGATTCTTTAGTATCCTTTAATTCTTCTATAGCTGATTCACATCGACAATTGGAAAATTTTTCCCATTTTGATAAGATGATCTTCTTATCAAGAGATTTATTATTACAAACATGTTTTTGACGATGTCTCTTTTCTTTTTTATGATGTTTCTCCTTTAAACATTTAGATTTAAGTGATTGTTTATAATGTGAAAGATTTTTAAACCAAAATTTTTTTTCACATTTACTGAATTTTTCGGAAAGGGAATTCGTGGCTTGTGTATTTGTTGGAAATAATGCACACAGTGCTAATACCAACAAAATTAATGTCAAATAATTCATAACATTAATAACCATCTTCTTTTATATTTTTTTTTTTTGTAATTAGACCGTGGAATATGTATTTATTAAATTTAATAAGTCATGTACCAGCATGAAAGCTGTTTTTTTTTTTTTAAAGGTATGGGAGTCCAAAAGAAAAAAAGAGAAATTAATAAATAATAAATAAGTTATAAAAAAAAAGTATTTACTCCTTTCGTTTTTTCTTTCCTTTCGATAAAGAAATAAAAAAAAAAAGAAGCAAAGGAATTCAAGAAAAAAAAAGACGGTGAATATAATATGTAATTACTCCAAAAGACAATTTCTTGAAAAGAACGTTAAACGAATAAAAGGAATGAGGATGATATTAATGGAATAAAGGGAAGGGAGTAATATATGTAAAAATATGAAAAAATATGAGAGAAAAGAAAAAATACGAAAAGTTCGAATTGTTGCAAACCAATTTAATTTATAATATATAAACAGGACCACAGTTAAAGTTGTTGATCCTCTAATCCGTATATAGAATAATATAAATTATTGTAGATTACACTTTAGTTAACTAAATATATAATTCCTTTTATTGGATACAAAAAATAATTAAAATCGGCAATAAAATGCAATACCATGCAGAAAAGTTTCTTCCCCCCAAAACCGATCATTTCATGTAATTTCCGGAAATGTAATAGAAAAGTTCGGTTGAAACGCCAATAAAGATTTTTTAAACAAGGTTTCATGGTGATATAAAATAAAGCAGAAAATGTATAGACTTTTTTATTTATGAAAAATGATTTGTTAAAAAAAGTTCGATATATGCAATGACGATATTATCGTTTCAAAAAACCTGCATATACATAAACATATGATTATAACTTTGATAACTATCTACCTAATTAAGTAAAATTAATTTAAGTTGTAAAAAGATTTTTGTCAAAAGTTTTGAAATATTACATCGTTCGGAACATAAGGCCTCGGAAATAAAATTATTATTATTAATTAAATAATAAAGATTGCCGAAAGAGTATTAATATTAATTTATTAAAAGAGACATAATGCCCTGATATTTTCTCAATAACCCTAATTAGAATGAACCTTCGTTCATTTTAGGAGATGATTTACTTTTTTTTTGAAACACTTTACTTGTGATTTTACTTTAATAATGATACAAATCATCAGATTAGTCAGTACAAATAAAGCGAAAAAAAAAATTTTTTTTTTTTTGGATTTCGGCCGGGTCCGGGTTTTAAAAAAAAACAATTAAATAATTATACATTATAATTATTATATTATGCATTGTATATGTTCATTACATCTTCCGAAAATTATCAAGTAAAGCACCTCCTTTAACCTTGTATCATCCTATTTCTTTAATTTTTCTTGATAAAATAATAAAACTGCACGATATTTGTTTTCATCTTTTAACATTTGTAGCGTTACATTTATTTAGTGAGTTGCACGAAAATTACAATTTAAAAGAGTATGGTGATACAAATTACGGACGAAAAACACCATATGATTTTTAATGATTGTATTATAGAATATTGTAAATCAAATGTTTTAAATTTTCACAATAATTTTAGTCAAAATAAGGTAACTATTGTGTATTTTAATTGAAAAAAAGTACTTTATTTCCATTTTCACATCAAAAAAGAAAAAAAAAAGTCATTCTCTCTAATAAATTGTTTCATCTTAGACTAAATATCGGCTATATATTCTGTTATTTTCTGTTAATTCATTTTAAATTATTATATCACACAAAAAATGTTAATTGGACTTTGTTCAGAACTTTCTGAGTAGATTTATTCTAAACCAATTTCAAATTGTATGATAAGCAAATTTATTTACTAAGAAACCCTTGAACAGTTGAATGAGATAAGGTTCATCTTACGATCGCGTGGTAACATTATTATAAACACGTTAGTTATACCAATTTTCATAGAAAAATATTCTTGACTTAATTTATAAGTCATTTAATGGTAATCTTTCTATTAGATTTCATATTATGATCATCACTCCATAGTCCATTTATGAAAATCGTATGAAATTACAAATTTGATACCCATAAAACCTACCTTACTCAATAGTCAATACTGTCATATTGTTGAATATTCAAATTCTTGGAAACCATTCAAAATTTCAACGATCAGATGTTAGTTATAGTTTTTTGTTTTATATTAAGTGCGGAACGTCGGGTTTGTATTATAACGGAATTCTTATCGTCGGGATTTCGATTATGAGAGAAAGGCAGAATTTATCATCTGATATGAATATGTTTAGAATAAGTTTATCAATTACTAGAGAAATATTACTTTTTTGGGCATCACACGTACTCCGTCGTGCTTTTCAAAATATTTGTGAGTTGGTAGTGGTTCTTTAACGGTGAGCGAGGTGTTAAAAATAAAATTAAAGATATTTGGTTTATTACATAAAATAAACAAACAAATATGACATAGCCACCACGGTTAGTACCAGTGTAATAAGCATCGTCCATATGATTAGTTCTTGGCGAAATTAATTTGGGTACAAAATTTGATAGGACAGATTATCGGGCCGGTTGGACAATGCTGATGATCTTTGCTATAAAAATATCACCTTTTCTAAGTTATCTTAGATTTTAATTTCGGGAAATAAAATATGATCGATGGTTCGGACTAACATGAAACGGCAAATAATTTCAGGGGATGATTTTTTTTTGTATAAAAATACTGGAAAATCATGAAATTCAAAGATTATTCTGAATAAACTATTAATATATATCTATTATTAGGTTTTCATTCCAGTTTGGTATAAGGTATTTAATTAACACAAAAATGTATGATCAATAACTGATTTAAAAAAATTTAACTTGCTTGATTAAAACCTAATCATAATTAATTGATCATATATATGAATTATATTTCATTATCTGATTAGCTATATATTATATACTGAATTACTTAAAAATCAGTTTTCTTAATACTAATTGGCCCAAATTATAAATTTTTATTAATTAATTGATTGATTTTGATTGAATCCCAATATAATATTATTAATATAAATTTTTTTTTAAAAAGTTTTTATAATATTTGTTATATTAAATATTTTAAAAAAAAATTCAGTTTATTATTAATTTTATTCAATAAATTGGTATAGATATTTTTAAAATTTTTAATTTAAATCAATTAATAGTTACAATTAATGGTCAAATATACTTAGTTTAATTAAGTTTTTAAAATGAATTTAATATAAAATACTTATATTTTATTTCACAGTTTTTAATAATAGTAATTAATAAGTTTTCTTTTTATTTTATATTTTTATAAATAATAATTATTTAAAAAAATGGATAAAAAGTTTAAATAAAAAACCTATTAATATTAAAAATTTTATAGCTGAAAATGAAATGTAATAGTAATTGTAAATTAGTAATATTAATTACTTTTTTTATCTCAATTGCTAATCAATTTATACCTGTAGATTTAAAATTAGAAAATTTTCTTGTAGAATTTATTATAATATTTTAATGATCTAAATAATTTATTTTAATTTATTTATATTTGGTATATACTATTTCAAGTTAAATTATTAATAAGCTATTAATATTTGGTATACTTATAAATATCAGCTAATAATTACTTTAGTTATTATAGATAATTAATTACTAATTTACTTTTTATAAATAAAGTAAAGAACTTTTAAAAGAAATTAAAAGTGATAATTATATTAAAAAAATATAAACTATTTTAATTAAATATAAATATTTTATTTTTTAACTTTTATTTCAAAATAAATAATAGTTAAGACTTTTTATTAAATAATATTTATTATAATATATATTAAAATATAATTATTATATATATAAATAAAGTAAATAATAGTACAATCAGATTATAAAATATACTTTTAAAAATAATTATAAAAAAAAATCTATTAATTAAAGTTATAGATGAAACTAAATAGTTTAACAAATTGTTAAAATGTTAAAAAGATAAAACCTAATAAAACTATATTAAAACTTTAATAAAAATTAATTAAAACTTGACAAAAAATAATAAATTATATTATTAAATGATAAAATAAAAATAGAATTTTATAATAAAATCTGTAAAACTAGAATTTAAATATTTATTAAACTTATTAAAATTAGTTTAGCCAAATAATTTTACTATTATATTAGTTTAAATAAATTTAATAAAAAAAAAGCAATATATAAATTATATTATTATAATAAGAAATAAATATTTAAAAGGCAATACTAGATAGAAAAATTTTATTATTATTATATTAAATATCAATCTATAGTCATTATTTTATTTATAATATTGTAAATCTAATAAATTAAATATCAGAATTAAATTTAATTATTTAGTAAAAGTATTATAAACAGTTAATTAAAGTATTTTTTAATGTATTGTATTTTCTTTTTTTTAACTAAAAAAAGATTTATTAAGTATTGCATATAAATATTTTTTAATTATTATACAAGTTTAAATGCATTTATTTATAACAAAAATTAAGTAATAATATAATAGTACAATGTTAATCCCTCTGAAAATTTATATTATACTGGGGATTTTAGTCAATTGTTTACAGTATAATATTATGAAACTATTTTTATATTTATTTTCTTTAACCCTATAAAAAGTACTCTTATTAAAATATATTTAAAATGTATTTAAAATATTTTTATACTTAAAATATATTAAAAATATACTAAAATGATAAAAATTAGATATAATTTAAGTATAATTTTAGTATACAGCAATGTATTTAAAATATATCAAAAAAAAAATTAACTTAAATTATAATTAATATATATTTAAATTATAATTAATTTATACCTATTTCATATATTATAAATGTATTTTAATTCGTGATCCAGATAAGAGCCAAAGACTGATCATATAAGCATTATAATAAAAATTGGAGGGGAGAGGATTTTACTATATATTTCTTACAATCCTGAAATCTGCCTTTCTTTCAAGATAAATATATATTTTTTAATCATAAATTTAAATATAAAATGAGATATTTATAACTGTACCAATTGGCTATCTTTTATTCAAAATTTAACAATTTTTTGAGAAAATAAAAAAATGGTTTATATAAGATAAAAAATTATAATTTTATCCTTTACTATGGATTTCAGATTTCAAGTTCTCATTATTTACTATTCATTATATAGGATGAGTGCTGGAAAAAGGGACCAAATTGACAAAAAATTTTTTTTAAAATAACAAATATTCTGAATCAAATGATCAAATCTACATCTATTTTACTTAAGAACTTTTTTTTGAAAAAAATTTCAATTTGGTCCCTTTTCCTAGCACTTACCTCATATTAGTAAATTTCCCCTAAATTTTATTATTAAAATTCTCTGCTTCTTAAACGGATCACTAATTAAATATAAAATACAAAATTAAATTTATTTTAAAAGAATTTTAGATATTTTATAAGTATAATTATTTTTTATTAGGTAATAATAAGTTATAAAGATTTTAATAGTATATTATTCAGTTTAAAAAAAGGTAAAGCAGAATCTTTTAATAGTATAGAATTATAAATTAAGATAAAAAAGAAATTAAAAAACTTATATAAGTATTTTAAATTTATTACTTTTAATTTAAATTTTGAAGGAACTCTTTTCTCAAATTTCAGTTTATTTTTATGATAAAATTTTTTATTTTTTATATAAAATATAGATTATTCTAAATATATAATATATAAAAGATACCTATAAAAGATATATAAAACTTTAGACAAAAGAAAAAACCTAAATAAAATGAGTGCTAAAAAAGTGACCAAATTGAAAATTTTTTTAAAAAAAGTTCTTAAGTAAAATAAATTTAAATTTAATTATCTGATTTAAAACATTTGTTATTAAAAAAATATTTTTTTAACCATTTGACCCAAATATTCTGTACTTTTTATACTTAATATTTTATGATAGAATACAATGAAATTCAAATTAAAGAGATATATATTTAAATTTTAAATAATTACATAGAAAACTCAGATGAAATTATAAACTAAAGTTTTTACAAGTTTGACTTTTGCTCGTATAGTTACTTGGCTGCTACTTTTATTATTACAAAAACTATTATTTCTTCTTTTATTAATAATATTAAGAACGAACTTTTCTTTTTAAAAAAAAATATAATTATAGTATGATAATTAAAACTGCTATCCAGAACTAAGGAATTTTACTAAATATCAAAACTAAAATGGTAAAACTAATTTTGGAAAATTGGTCAAATCTGAAATTCTAAAATTATTCCAAAATCCCAAAATAATTCTGAAATCCTAAAATATTCCAAAATATTAATTGGTTGATTTATATCTAATTGATTAAATGATTTTTTTTTAGTAAAAAAAAAAAATTCTTTTTTTTTGTAAATTTCAGCCTAAAACTTGGAAATGGTATGTCTTTTTTTACTAACTATTTATTAGTTAATTCTTTTCTTGGATGTAATATAAAAAACTCTTTCTGATAATCCTCTAGACAAAAAATTTCACATGGAAAAATTTTTTATTTTTTGATAAAAATCTTTATTAAAATATCTGAAAATAAGTCTATACAAAGTAAACCCAAGTTTTTTTCTTACCCTCTGTATACTTGTGGACCCAAACTACTAGAATACTTTGAAGAAGAAGAAAAATAAAGTCTTCTAAGCGTGGCTATACTATTACTTGACGCTGTCTTTATCGACAAAAATAAATAACTATTATTCGCTCTTTTAATGATAAAAGATGACGTTTTTTACAAGAAACAGTTGAAACAGCTTTTAAAGGAGAAATATAGAGCTTTTCTTGAAAACTACGAAAAAACTGCAGATCTTACTGGGCTTGGCAATAGCTATGTCAAATCTATTATATACAACACCATCATGGAGACTCTCTTGTTCTGCTATGCCAGAAATATGGATAAATTCCTGATGGACCAATCTTGTTTTGGTGACAGTGATGATGACCTCCAATTTGGAAAGCAGACAACATGATTTATCCTGACGCTGATCTCAGTATGGTTACTGCAGATGGCGATGAATACCAATCAATAATTGACACAACATCTGTTAACAAAGAAGATTTGTTTACGCCTGTGATATTTAAATTAAAAGGAAATATGAGAGAAGAAAAGCTAAGGCGCAAGCTGCATATATTACACAATAATAATAACGTATGGTTTTACTGGATAAATAAAGCGCGTTTTTCTCTACTGCATCATATGATAGGAATAAATTTACTACAATTAAGAAACTGGCCGATAAAGTTGCTGAGATCAAACTCGCCAACACCAACATGCTATCTAAGACAAAATTCTAATGTGGCAAAAACTGGTAAACAGGATGCTAATTATGTTATTACAGAACACAAATAAATCTGTAGACTTTACATTTATGCATATGTAAGATGTTATTATTTACGACGTTCCTACTACTTGGATAACGTAATACCTCTTGCAACAATTAGCTGTTTGGGGACATACTATTTCAGTCAGCCGTAAGCTGCAGAAAAAATACTTTACTGTACGAATAAAGACTGAGATGTTTGACACTATGTTATAAACATTCGATATTACAACGTGGGTTCACTGTTGGGAAATCTCTTTGTTAAATAATTTTCTGCATCATGAAATCTGAAAGACTGAAAATGTCAAGAACTTTTTCAAGTGGCCGTATATGATGTTCTAGCATCTATGATCTATGATTCCTTATGAATTGACGGCAACATCTACCCCTTCCTTAAGGAAACCAACACTAAATCATATAAATTGGTCAAGTTTCTGGATGACACTTTCAAGTTGATTACTTTCTTTGAATCATGGGATATACTTAACAAAACTATTGGGAAGAAGATCAAATAGATAAATCAAGATCTTAAATAGGTTCGCCATTTTATTCCAACTTCACTTGCCTGGAAGAGTAAACCAAATACTAATCTTTCCTTACCAAATACTAATTAATTGACGAAGAATCCAAAGGTTACAGCTTCTGGATTAAATGCTATACCTATTAAACTAAGAACTTCAGCATCAAAATCGTATAAGAATCTGAAAATCAAAGAAAAGAAAACTAAAATACCTTTGAAATTAACTTCTGATTCAAAATACAGCAAATAGACCCTGTATGCAGAAATCAAGGCCTTGAAGAAGACGCTCAAAAAGCTTGTCTGGAACTGATTAGCACTCACCTTCTGCCATTTCTTTGGTTTCCTTTAGACTTGTGAAGGATAGTTCAGCTGATTAGTCTTCTCAGGATAGATCTTTGTTTTTTTCTTTTGCTTTTTATTTAGTCTTATTTTCTTTATACCTAGTATAGTTTCTTTATTTGTTTTTTAGATAGAAATTTTTCTTTATTTTTTTTTCGTTCCAATGCGTAATACAGCATATTTTCAGCAATCCTTTGACTGTGAGGCCTAGATAAACTAAGAGTACTCCAGGTTTACCCCTAGGTCACTCACAATAGGTAAATAGAAGAAAGACAATGCATACATGGGGTCTCTAGCAGATGACAGGTAGTTTATTAGTTCTCCTATAGGTAAGTCATATAGAGAGCTTTTAAAAGTTTATATTTAACACATTAGGACTACCCTTGGCTAATAAATATGTTGCTTTAAAAAAAAAAAAAAGTTAATTCTTTTCTTATTATGACTTACATTATTTTAAATTAAATTTACAATTTATTAAATAAATTAATAAAAAGATATAAAATATTTGTTAATTGTTAATACTTTACTTTATTTATTAAACAATACATTTTAGATAATTTTTGGAATTTTAGACTATTTTTAGCATTTCATCAGATTATTTTGGCATTTTGAATGAATTTCAGAATTAAATTTAAAATTTAAAATAGTTTAAAATTTGAAAAAAGTTTCAGGTAGCAGCTTTAATGATAACAGTACAATAATAATAACAATTAGGATATGCATCTAATACTGCTCAGTCAAGGGTATCTAAAATAGAAATTTATGAAGAATTTAAACATTGATTACAATTTGTGATACAATTAGATGTACTAATTATATTGCAAATTAATAATGCAATCTCTTTGAATATTTCAGCTAAACTATTTATTTCAAAGGAAAGAATAAGCAGATTATTTACGCATAAATATAATATTAATAGAAACAGCAATAAATTGACCTTATTATCTCCTACAAAAAAAAGTGTTTAATCTTACAAAATCTTTAAAGACTTTTAATAAAGGCAAACATACCTCTACTTCTATATAACAAAAGTTATAAAAGAAGAACCAAACTGTTATTAAGAGTATTGTTTCAATAATAACCAAATATATATCAGAAAATGATAGTGTTAAAACTCATATCTATGATATTACTATCTACAATATACTCTTCTTCTTAATATTCTTATTTATCTGAAAAATTGGAATCACATAATTGCAATGAAACTTAAAATATAGAAGAAATATTATACTGTACTAGATTACAATATAATTATATTACAATCTAGTTGTGGTAAGTTGTTACTTAATTATATTTGAAAGCCTCTATACTTTTATATTGCTTATGATTGGTAAAAAGTTGATTATTTACAAAAATAATATGCAGGTTTACTGATAAATTACCAGAACTTTTTAGATAATAACAGTTAAAGATTTTATTTTTACTATTTGTACTTTATACCATAATAAGTGATTAAATTATACATATAATTTAAATAAACTAATGTAAATAGACTAATAAAAATCTCTGAAGTAATCCATTTTACACTCTATTTCATTTTAATCTATTTGCTACACAAAAATAGAAATGGGTATTTTACTTATGTAATAAAAGAAATATAAATTTTTTAAAAAAACATGATAAGATATGCAAACTATTACTTCTATTTTATACTATATAATAGATCATATTATACTGAAATCTTATTATTATTATCATTTAAAGGCAATTATGATTTTATATGAAATTGATCTTAATTTTCTTAAATTTGATTTACAAAATATAAATTAAAGGCATTCTATTAATAATTACACAATCATATAATGATTGGTAAATCACTTAAATTCATAAAGCTGCATAATACCAGAACTTTTTATCTGGATTAGTATACAAATATAATGACAAAAAATTAAAAATTCTGCAAGCAAAACTTTATTATTTTATAAATTGTAAGATTAAGTACAAATATTAGATTACAAAAAATAAATTTAATTATATAAACAAGAATTTATTATTTATTTACTTTAATTCACTTTAAAGGATATTTACTTTTAACATCAACTTAAGCTTTTGATATTTAATTACCGATCTACATGTGATGGGATGAAAATCGTTATGATTGGCATAGGGCTATGAATAATAATAAAAAATTTTATTTTCTGAATCTCACGTTTTCCAACTAACAGCTCATTAAATAATGTCAAAAACACACTTTGCAACTGAAAACTTATGGCTACAGGTGACCTGTAACAGAGCCTTACTAATGGTCCTTTTTTGCAGATTTAATACTTTTCGATTACCTTAGAACTGAACGCTTCAGAAAACACACGTTTATTTTATTTTATTTCAAAAATTTTTATTATCTTTATTAGCAGTTTAGCAATATATGTACTATACTATATAAAATACAAGATAATAAAGCATGAGTTAAAAATCAAAAATTAAAATAAGTAGTTCCCATTTGTTTCAAAGCCCACTGCCTAAATGAATACAAAAAAAAACAAAAAAAAAGAATAAAAGAGCAATGTTAGGAATATTTCTCGTTAAATGAATAGAATTAATAAAAAAATTTCTACTCACGTAAGTCTGATATATCTCAGCCGATATTCCTATAAATAAAAATAATAAAAATAAAATAGAATGCTTCTAATTAAACAAACATCATAAAAAATCTCTTTCAACCTCATTACTATCTGTAAGTCTGAATCATTTTAGGCTGGTATTTTTACAAAATAGAAGTAAATAGAAATGTTAGAAACGTTTCTCATTAAATAAACATAAAAAAAATCTCTTCCCCTTCTCCTTCTTATTACTTGTAAGTCCTATTTGTCTTGGCCAGCATTTTCTACAAATAAAAGTAAATAGAATCATTAAAAATGTTCCTTATCAAATAAATCTACCTTTTTCTTTCTCATTACGGCATTACCTGTAAGTCCAGTTTTAAAAACAATTTGAAGTAGTGTTCATAATATTTCTATTAAAAAAAACTATAAAAAAAATTAGAAAAAGTACGTTAGCAACGTTCTCAAAGTCAATTTTACTTCAAACTTAAAGAATTAGAAGCAAAAAATAGACATACCCAAATCTCATTATATGTTTGAGTAGGACCCTGGAAACTTTATATAAAGGTTGGTCTAAATTTTGAAAAATTTACTATTATCTTTACCCAGTTTA
>JADRCO010000278.1:0-39418 GCA_021464525.1 Rhizophagus sp. LPA8_4_AMF | reverse complement strand
GGTATAACGAGTTTTCGGTACATATAGGTTCGGTATAACCAGTGGCGACTGTATATAATCTTAATATTTTAATTTTTTATGAATTTAAAAAAATCACTTAATTTCCTTTATACTTGATGTCTTAATTTATGTATAATTAGTAACAAAAATAATCAGTATTTTAACTTTTTTTTTTTTATCATCAATAAATGCATGCTAAGAACGAACATATGCAAATTTTATAAACCTTATAAATTTCATTAGACGTACAGTAAGTACATATATGTATAATAATTAATTATTACGGATAATTTACGGAAATTTATTAGATTTTTTTTTTTTCATGCGAATAAACCGCTTATTTTATCTTGAAAATCTAATCAGAAATTTGAACAATCCGAAAACAATCCGAATTATTCATGGATCCCTAAATATGTTTAATTCTATTATAAATCGTATGATTAAAGAATAATTGATAAGCTCTTTTTGTCCGATCTAAGATCTAAGATGCGCATAATACAGCTAAACATAGATATAAAATTCCCATTATCTAGAATGACTTATTACATAATTCAATCATCTAAAAAGAAACATTAACTAACAAAATTTCTTGTAATCGAGTAGTACTAGCAATAAAGTAAGACAGTAAGTATACTTTAGAAAAATTCAGAAATACTATATATCTCTATATTTCAGTATATAAACATAAAAAATAATTATATAAAAGCTTTATAGGAGTAATGTAATTATGTATTATATATTTGAAAATTTAAAATAATATAAAATAAAGTCAATTTATTAGTTCTTTTAAATAATGTTTAAAGTTTTATTTTAGGAAAATAATTATCAAATGTTAAATAAAATATATAAATGAAAAATTGCCTAAAATAAAAAAAAGGTTATAGGATAAGGTAGCACAAATGCTTAGTTTTAAATGTCTTGTTATTTTAGAAAAAGAATAAAAGTATATAAGACTTTTTTTATGAATTTTCTATTTTATACTTTACTAATATATTTATAATTTACTTTTTAAAATCAAATATTAGTGATATTACTTATAGAAAATTTCTAAAAGAATATAAAGAATATAATGTTTACTTAATGTTTTCTTTAAATTTTACATTTTTTATTATCAGATTTAATTTTTTATTTAATAAAAATAATTTTATTTACAATATACATTAATATAATATATAAAATTGGCAATTAATAATATTTTAGATTTTACAAAACACTTAAATTATTATAATTAAATAATATGGTCAATTTAATATATAAGTAAATCAGTATTATATATAAGTTATATATGAAGTTGAAATTAAAAGCTAAAAGTCAAAATATTTCTGTTTTGGAGGCCTAAAGTCAAAATTAAAATTAAAATTAGCTAAAATTACATCATATCACATGATTTTAAATAGTTGCAAAATAATAAAAACTTTAAACTATAATAATTTGTCAATATCAATACTACAGAAATGAAACTCATATTATTTAATTTCTCACAATAAGACAAATTAAAAATAGTAATATTAAAGATTATTGAAATTTGATCATTAGATACTAAGATTATAAGCAAAATGTTTAAATCTTTAAATAAGAATAGAATAGTCAATATTAATGATATTGATATGAACTTACCAAACTTTTAAATAAATTATAGATCATTAGATCCTAATCACTAGATGCTGAGATTCTTAAAATAATTTTATTATTAAATTTTAATAATTATAAATAATTATTTAACATTTAATTCAACTTTTGACTTTTAGAATGCTAAACTTAAATTAATTTTGACCATTTTATCCATTTTGAGAGTTAAAATTAACCTAATTTTAACTTTATATATAATATAAATATAAAAATTTAAAAGTATATAAAATAATATAATTTATTTATTTAATATAACTTTTAATAGACTAAAGTTAATATTAAAACAAATACAACAAAAACTTTAAGACAACAGATTAATAAAGTGATGCAAAGTATAGATTATAATAAGAAGGAAAAAACAGATATTTATGATAATCCATATATTCCTATTTCAACACCATCACCATTGCAAATAAAATTGAATCAATTACAAAAAGCTGTACCAAAAGTTTGTAATATTATGAAAAATTTTATTTAAAAATATACATATAAAAAATGGATTTCTTTAAAGAAAATTAAAGATAAAATCACTTTATATATAAACCAAAAGTTGAATTGATTCTCTTAAAAATACAATTTTACAACTAATATTCTTCTATTTTATAACTTTTTAAATTATTAATTTTATTATTATAGAATATTATTCTTATTTATATTTCTATAGGAATTTTTAATTAATTATTTATTTATCTTAGGGTTTATTTAGTAGTTATATTTATAATATTTTACTTCATAATATACTAATGTTTTAATATTTGATCAGACTGGCCTTTAGATTGGAAGTAGCACTTATAAAATAGTTGTGATTATTATATAATCCAAATATAATTTAATAAAATGTTATGTGACTCAACATTTTTTTAAAAAAAAAAAATATTTTAATATTTAAAGTATACTATTATAAAAATTATTAATAATAATCTTTAATAATATAAAAAATATTAATATTAGTTAACATAAATATAGTTTTTCAAAAATCCTTTTTTTTTTAACTAAATATTTATTTAAAAAAAAATGCCAGTTATTCAGATTTTCATTTTTATAAAAAATTAAAATTAATTTTATATATAGATGGACTTATAGCAAAAGGGAAGGCTTGGCCAAAATCTTTTTTTGGAATTTTATTTTAATTATATATTACTTTATTTAATCTTTCAGGAAAAAAAAAATTTTGTTTATAATATATAGAAAAATTTTTTATTTAAGAATTTACAAATTTTGTATTTTTTCTATTATTGCATTTAACAAATAATATAAATATTTTAGAAAAAAACTAATGCTTTTAATGAATTCCTTACAAAATTTTACTCTAGTTTGCAAAAAACTGATTTAAAAAATCTTTAAAAATGATGGAATAAATTATAATTTATTAAATTAATCAATAATATTAAAGTGTGGCTTTTTGTGATTATTTGAGTCCTACTTTTTGCTATAGGTCCACCTATATTAAGTTTTAAATAATATTTAAATTATACATTTAAAATATTATTCTTAAATATTATAACTCAAAAAAATTAATTTTATCAGTAAAGAATTAATTTTATTTTTATTAGTATTTTTAAAAATAATAATAATAATTTTAAATTCATATAATGGGTATTTTTACAAATTATATGATTAAGATTAATATTGAGATTAAGGATTAATCTGATTTTACAAAAAATGTAATAGAGATTAAGGTTAATCTCAAGCTGATTATGATTAAAATTACATATAAA
Organism: Rhizophagus sp. LPA8_4_AMF; assembly: GCA_021464525.1. Classification (NCBI taxonomy): domain Eukaryota; kingdom Fungi; phylum Glomeromycota; class Glomeromycetes; order Glomerales; family Glomeraceae; genus Rhizophagus; species Rhizophagus sp. LPA8_4_AMF. The sequence continues at coordinate 36,071 of JADRCO010000278.1, read as the reverse complement.
ATTTCAATCCTACTGAATAAAATTAAGAATAAAAAATTAATTATCATAGATTTTTTTAATGTAATATTCTAATTTTAGCTAAATTTATAATTCTGAGTTAATTTTATACTGTATTATGTGATGTATTTTCAAAAAAAGAAAAATTTGTCTTCTAATAAAACAAAGTATATAGAAAGAATCTTATCATACTACCGTGTGATATTTTCTTCATATGGTCATGTGTTTCCTATTTACGCTTTTTATTATGTTTCTGAGGGACTTAATTTTTTTTTACTAGCCTGATCTTTATTTGTCACCACATTAATCGTTACCTATACTATTGCATTTAAAGTACTATTTATATTATGACAGGATAGTGTGCCCAGTATATCATAGTTATATAAATATTACATGAGTTTTTAAAAAAGAAAATTTTTGTATAATAATTTAACTTTAACCAGATTTAATATTTTAATAAACTTAATTATAATTAATTTTGTAAATCAAAATTGAACATTAATCTTAATTTTAAATTAATACTAATTTTAATCCTAATTTTAATCCTAATCTAATACTAATCATACAATTTGTGAAGACATTCAATATAATTTTTAACAAAAATAAAGATTTTTAAAATATTATATTTTTTTTTATTTATATCTTATTTTATTTTAAATTTTTTATTATTTAAGATTTTGTTTTTAATAATTTTTTTTTTATTATTATAGAATTTAAAGAGGCAAAAGAATTATACTAACTATAATTATTATAAAATATATTTTTACATTTTTTTACTTTAAAGTGCAACTGGGCAAAGATTTTATTTAATTAAATATTGGTTATATAAATACAATGCATAAAAATGTTGAAGACCTTCTACTCCTACTATACAATGGAAATATTCAGGCTACACTAATATTTTTACATTTAAAAAGAAGAAATTTTATATAAATATATTTTATATAATATTTATATTGAAATATAATTTATATTGAATATATATATAGATAATATACTGTATGTAGTATTATGTAAGTATTATGTATATATAAAAATTATAAAAATATTAATAAATTATACAAATAGTATGTTTTAATAATAACACAGTAAAGTTCTAAACAAATCAAATTAATTCAAATAATATAACTAATCTGATCTGTATTTTTTTAAAATTAAATTAAGTTAGGTTGGATTAAATAATCTAGCTATTTTAATTTGACCTAATCTGATTGATTTATAAATAAATGTATAAATAAAGTACCTTTATAGCATTTTTTTTTATAAATTTAATATGAATAGATGTATTTTGATAATTTTATTTTTAAGTTAACAGGTTAATTGGATTAAATTAAAGCTATAATCTGATCCAATATTGAGTTAAGAATTTATTTATTTATTTTGTACATTAGAAATCAAAAAAGAGGGACATCTGCGTAAAAGATCTGAATCTGAACAGGTCATCTGATATCATCTGACTTATTCAGAACAGTAAATTATAACATTTGTTATATTAAATGTGTTTATTTTTTTAGGAAAACAATTTCTATAAAATATTTTATAAAATGCTTGAAGACAGAACTGATGATGACGTAACTGTGGAGTTTTAATCAGCCAATCAAAATTTAAATTATGAGAGGTGTCACCCGGATAAGAAATAAATTTTCTAATTAATTATATATTTTACTTAAAAAGTTTAATTAAATGGAATTTTTTTCCGGTTTCAAAGTAATAAAACTTACCGTAAAAATTATATTTATAATAGTTAGTTTTTAGTAAAGTGTTTATTTAAATGAAAAAAAAAGATTCACATGGTAAATTTACTATTTTTTCTTGATCAGTGTGGAAATGAATCAGTTTTGTTGAATTTATACTTAAAGTCGGATCGTAGATCGAATTTATGCATGTTATATAAATTTCTCGTTTCCTGTTGTTGTCGCATTTAAACCGTTATAAATGAAATGTTCCGAAAATACGCTCATTTACCCGTTTAAACAAAGAACAAAATGCTTTTTTAGGAAAGGATTATGCGCAACGGAGAAGTGCGGATTTTATTGTTTGCTTAATATCAAAGGGAACACAGTGTTACATAAATTGTCACGTGTTGCGGACTTTTTTTCCTTGTCCAAAAGCAAGTGATTTGCTATTTAAACTTGTGCCGCCATATAACTGAACTTAGAAACCTTACATTTTTCCCTTGCTGTTCATTTTTTTAACATCAACCCAACCACCAACAATGTCTAGTGCCGCCAACATCTTGCTGAAGCAGTTTAAAGGTGCGTGTTCTTTTAGATGTCTCTTTAACTAACAAGAATGAAATCATTTTCTAAAATTACATTTTTGCTCTTAGAACTCACAGGTAATCCGGTACCCGGGTTTACAGTTGCTTTGCGCGATGAAGAAAACGTCTTCGAATGGTAACAGTTCATAGCTTATCTAAATTTATCTTTAATTAATTAAAAGAAGATCTAATCTTTTTATTCGTTTCACAGGGACGTAGGTATCATAGGAGCACCAAATACAATTTATGAAGGCGGTTACTTTAAGGTTGCTAATACACAAAGGTTTATTATATTAATTTGTTTAAAAATAAACTGTAAGCTGACATTCTCTTTTGATTTGAAGGCAACTCTCAAGTTCCCTAACGATTACCCATTTAACCCACCAACATTCAAATTCAACAACGAATTTTTCCATCCTAATGGTATGAATTGATGAATTGATGATTTTACATTATAATCTTTAAATAAAACTTAGTTGATTTTTTATATAATTGCATAAATAGTCTACATAGACGGAAGACTTTGCATATCTATCCTTCACCCACCAGGTGATGACCCAACTAGTGGTGAGACTGCTGCTGTAGGTTATAAGAGAAAGATAAAATTAATTCGCGCAAGTATATGTAAACTAAGTGACTTCTTTTATTCTTGATTCTTAGGAACGTTGGAACCCCACTCAGAGCGTTGAAAGTATGTTTAAAATTACTTAATGTCAAATGTATGTAATGATTTTCACGTGACTAACGTTAACTTTTTATAGGTATTCTGATCAGCATTGTCAGTCTAATGTCAGATCCAAATTGCTCAAGTCCGGCCAATGTGGTATGTACTTGGATTCTTGCATATGCTTTTGTTTATTCGTTAAATAACTTTTAACTAATAAACATAAATATTTTAATTTTAGGATGCCGGGGTATGTATATAGATTATCATTCAGCTTTTTGAAAGGAATAATATTAATCACTGTTCAAATCGGAATTTCTCTAGGTCATGTATCGTCTAGATCGAGAAGCTTATAATAGTCTTGTTCGATGTAAGTATTAAAGGATAATTAAATTCAAATTCAGTATTTGCTTTTCTCTTCTTTTTTTTTAACTCCTTCATTGAAAATAGCTCAAGTCGAAGCATCAAAAAAGGATATTCCAGAAGGATTGAAAATACCAACAAGCAGTAAGTTATTTTAGAAATATTTATAAAGCTCGTAATGAATATATTCTAGATTAACGCATTTTATTCCGTAGCCGATGATTTCGTCGTTCAGAAGAAGCAAACTGACGATGATCAAGATGAAAATTTCTGGTATGCGTCTGACGAAGACGAAGATATTGACGAAGATATGGATGATTATATGTCTTCAGAAGATGAAGAAGACTAAAATTAAATTTATTTAGTTCAAACTTATTTGAAGATTAATTTTCGATTTTTTTTAGAATAATTTTAATTAACGAGTACGATAAAAAATTTTATGCCCATTTTAAGAACATTTTAGTCTTGGCATATTATTTTCCTTTTTAAATTGTAACATATAAAACTTTTTTTTGTAAATTGCTATTTACTTTTTCCATTTCATACATTGTGGGCATTCTTTTTTTTATATAAGAAAACAAATTTAGAAATAATAAAGATTTGGGACATTTATGAGTAATTTATATATATATATATATTATTTATTAATTTGATCAATTAATTTATTCAATAACAAATAACCTTATACGTGCATTTTCTTCTGTAAAATTATTCAATAATTTTTCTCAAAAAAAAAATTTTATTATAATCGTTTTTATTCTTTCAAAGCACGACGTCTATTGAAATAAATATAAAATAATTAGTAATATTAAAGGAAATTATGAATTCAAATATAACATACCTATCACGTTCTTCAGCAATTGTGAGCTTTTAAATTAAATTTCAGAAAGTTGTTATTAATATAATTTAATATAAATTTCATAAATTAAATGGTTACTTAACACTTACTTTAACACCCTTGCCTTTTGGTAACGAAATCCACGGTTTATTGCCCTCACCAATGACAAAGACATTTATAAGACGAGTGGCGAATTGTCTATCAACGGAATCTTTAATGTGTACAATATCGAAGCCACCTACGTGTCGTTCCCTATAAACATAAGATATAATTAAATGTTCAAAGGTTTGTGATTTACTAATATTTAATAAAGATTAATAGCAATATGAACCTGTGCGTAATAATCCCGACTCTTCCCATATTTCTACCACCTGTTATCATGGCTATATTTCCGACTTCAAATTTGATAAATTCGGTGATTTTGTTAGTCTCCAAATCAAATCTGATTGTGTCGTTAACCTTAATTAGAGGATCAGGATAACGAATGGTACGACCATCATGAGTTACAATGTATGGTATGGCCTTAGAACCAACTTGAACTTTTTTAACTTTAGCTAATTTATATTTAGCTTCATCCGCAGTGATTCTGTGAACAGTAAAACGACCTTTTGTATCATAAATTAATCTAAAGTTTTCGCCATTTCTTTCGATCGAAATAACATCTAATAACAAAATATTGATTGTTATTTTTTTATTTATTTATTTATTTTTTTTTTAAAAAAAAATAATTATATACGTTAATAAAAGCTATTCAAAAGTCTTACCCATAAAACCGGCGGGGTATGTTGAATCGGTTCGAACTTTGCCATCAACTTTCACAAGACGTTGCATCAAAATACTTTGGACATCTTTACCGGTAAGGGCATACTTGAGGCGGTTCCTCAGAAAAATAACAAGAGGTAGACACTCACGGAGCTTATGAGGACCAGGAGACGGTCTTGGAGCCTAATCAATCGACCGCGATTAATTATAAATTGTCAATTTTTTAAAAAATTAAGCGCGGATACATACATAAGTCCCCGTGAGTTTATCCAACATCCAATGTTTTGGAGCATTAAGTCGTTTTAAATGTTTCCTTGGTCCGCGAGCCTATCAATTGAAGATTAAAATCAGTGAATTATATACAATCAAGATACATATCAAACCAATTTTTTGATTTATATTTGACAATTGATCAACGCGAAGAGCCAAATAAATAAATAGACCGATTTTGTAATATAAAAATTGACAATTATCAAATTTATTATTTCTTTCTCACTTAATCACAGATGGATGGAATAATTGATATTTATTAAAAATTTTTTTTATTGAAAAATAAAAAAAAATATCATTCAATCGATTTTGATAAAAAGAACAGCGATGCATCAAAGGAAATCTAGGGACACAATTTATCTTGAGAACATACCATTGCTAACTTTTTTAGTTAAACCAATGAGCAAAAAAGGAGGAATTATTTTTTTTCGAAATTATAAGACGTTATATAATTAAAAAAAATTTAATGATGACGTAGATCTGATAATTTTTGACAGATCATTTCGAAAAAAAAAGCTTACGTGTATCATAAGAATAACGTACGACAATAAAGATTCTCGTTTTTCTGCACTTAAAATTTAAAAATGGCTCGAGACACTGTAAAAAATGTCCCTCCAACTGAGGAAACTTCAAGTAAGGATAAACAAAAAGCAAAGGAGGAAAATGAAGCTAAAACTGTTGGAGAGAAAAAAGACGAAGTCGAAGAATTAGTAAGTTTTATTTGAACAATAGTTACCTAGGCGTCGTTACAATCGCACACTATTATTGACGGGCTTATTTGAAGTTAATAATTGACTGGGAACTCGTAAATCGCGTTCGCTAAGTTGATACGCACCTTCTTCCTAAAATATTTTGGTAGAACCTTTCTAAAGATACCCACACGCTAAACACGCTTTGATAACTTTATTACATGTTTACAGTCGGAAGAAGATCTCCAATTAAAGAATGAGTTGGAAATGCTAGTAGAAAGATTGAAGGTTTAATATCAGCTTATTTAATTTATCGTAAATCGATTGGAAAGATCTTTTTTTCTTTTTTTTTTTAGAAAAAATTGTTAATTGGTCAATTGATCATATATAGGAAGGAGATGTTAATCTTCATAGACCAGCATTAGAAAGCCTTCGAACGTTAATTCGTACGTCTACCAGTTCAATGACCTCCGTTCCAAAGCCATTGAAGTTTTTAAGATCTCATTACGTTACCATAACTGAAGTATACCAGAATTGGCCATCGGGAGATAACAAGGTAATGATACAAACGATTATTGATCCATATTTTCAACTTTTTATAATAATATATCTTTTTTTTTTAGTTATTCCTAGCAGACATTTTATCAGTGTTAGCAATGACTTACGATGAGGGTAAAAGGGAATCTTTGAAATATAGATTGCAAGGATCACGTGAAGATCCAGGTTCTTGGGGGCACGAATACGTGAGGTGAGCATTCAATGGTTCTATCCTGAATTATTCAGCATTTATATTAATTATATTTTTATAATTTCAAGACATTTATCAACCGAAATCGGCCAAGAATATGTCACCCGTACAGAGAAGGAGCTTAGCACGGACGATCTCATGGCACTTGCTTTGGAGATTGTTCCATTTTTCTTAAAACATAATGCTGAAGCCGACGCTGTTGACTTGTTATTAGAATTGGAAGCAATTGACCAACTACCTCAATATGTAGATAAAGATACATATGCACGTGTTTGCCTCTATATGGTTAGGTACAGATTTTCAAGAAACCACTTCAAGTGTTCTTTTTTTTTACATTACTGAATTATTATGTACGTATATTTCAGTTGTGTTAATTTGTTAGTACCCCCAGATGATATACAATTTTTACGCACAGCTCATCAAATTTATCGTCAGCATGATAAATATACTGAAGCTGTGTCACTAGCTATTCGGCTTGGAGACCATGATTTGATAAAGGAAGATTTTGAAGCAGCAGGACATATAGATGCGTACGTTTTCTTTTATATTTATTATCATTCATGATTATAAAAAGTTCTAATCGACTACTTTTTGATTTTCAAAGACTTTTGCAAAAGCAAATCGCTTTTCAATTGGGAAGGCAACAAATTGACATCCCCGATATTGAAGATGAAGATCTTAAGGAGATATTGAGTAATTCACACCTATCTAAACACTTCATTGCTCTCGCAAAAGAGTTAGATGTTCTCGAACCAAAGACACCAGAAGATATTTATAAGAGCCATCTAGAAAATATTCGTTAGTAGCCTGTTTTTATTTGTTATTTTATATTTTAACTTTAAAATAACATTTATTCCATATAATTAAAGGACCGGGATTTACGAGCGGAAGTGTTGATTCAGCACGGCAAAATTTAGCATCCACTTTTGTAAATGCTTTTGTTAATGCTGGATTTGCTAAGGATAAATTAATCTCAATAGAGGATGGTACAACGTGGATTTATAAAAATAAAGACCATGGTAAGGAATTATTTATAAATTGTTAGCATAATAAAATTTATAAATACTTATATAAAACTTTATTTTTGATTTGTAGGAATGTTGAGCGCAGCTGCTTCTATCGGTATGATTATGTTATGGGATGTTGATCTCGGATTGTCGCATGTTGATAAATATTTATATTCTACTGAAGATCACATTCAAGTAAGTTCTTACATTAATAAACACCGAAAGAAAGCAACGTTTAAAGTCAATAATTGATCTACAGATGTTTTCATTTTCGTTTAGGCCGGTGCTCTTCTTGCCATCGGGCTTATAAATACTGGAGTTCGTAATGAGAATGATCCAGCTTTTGCTTTACTTTCAGAACATATTGAAAAACCAAAAGCAATGATGCGAATTAGCGCTATAGTTGGGTAAGATAAATATGTAAAATACGATTTATATTATTGTGTAAGGAAAATGTCTAAGTCTTATTGAATATTGCGATTTTACCTGTAGACTTGGTATGGCGTATTCTGGGTCCCACAGAGAAGATGTTCAAGAATTATTATCTCCGTTCATTAGTGATACTACATTAAATATGGAAATTGCTTCACTTGCAGCTCTATCGTTGGGGTTGGTATTTGTAGGATCTTGCCATGGGGATATTACAAGTACAATATTACAAACAATGATGGAACGTGACGAATCTCAATTAAAAGATACTTGGGGAAGATTTATGGGTCTCGGGTTAGCTTTATTATATCTTGGTAGACTTTGCTTTCTTTAATATATTTATAATATCGTACATTTTAAATGGAGAGAAAACATCAACTTGACAAGTAATTTTAAAATAAATAGGAAAGCAAGATGCTGCTGAAGCAACTCTTGAAACTTTGAAAGCTATTGAGCACCCTATCGGTAAACAGGTCAGAATATTGGTAGAAATTTGTTCTTATGCAGGTAAATTAAATAACAAAACTTTGAATAGCTTAATTAGATAAATACTAATTCACATATATTTATTATTAAGGAACTGGAAATGTACTTAAAATTCAGGATATGTTACACGCATGCAATGACCATTTAGATAAAGAGAAAGAGGATGATTTGCATCAGGCTTTTGCTGTATTAGGTGTAGCTCTGATAGCTATAGGTGAAGATATTGGTGCTGAAATGGCATTAAGGACATTCAATCATTTGGTAAGAATTTTTTTTTAAGTATTTACTTTAATATCTATCTTTCATTAGAATAATTCAAGAATATTATATTTTTAAATAATTTCATTTAACACGCAGATGCATTATGGTGAACCAGTGATTCGTCGTGCAGTTCCTCTTGCATTAGGATTGCTGTGTGCCTCTAATCCACTTCTTAATGTCCTTGAAACATTAAGTAAATATTCTCATGATCATGATGCGGATGTTGCTATTAATGCTATTTTTGCAATGGGCCTTATTGGTGCAGGAACAAATAATGCGCGATTGGCACAAATGTTGAGACAGCTTGCATCATATTATCATAAAGAACCAAATTGCTTATTTATGGTTCGAATTTCACAGGTATAAATTTTATTGTTACTTATTTGTCAGTATATTATTATTCTGTTGACGAGTTATATATTTTAGGGGTTATTACATATGGGTAAAGGGACAATATCAATTAATCCATATCATTCTGATCGTCAATTAATGTCGCCTGTTGCTATAGCCGGCCTTTTAGCAACCTTAGTTGCTTTTACTGATACTAAGACATTTATACTGGGTAGATACCATTGGTTCTTATATTACTTGGTTACAGCGATGTATCCAAGATTCTTGATTACTCTTGATGAAAATTTGAATAGTTTGCCAGTTACTGTTCGTGTAGGACAGGCTGTTGATGTAGTAGGACAAGCAGGAAGACCAAAGACTATTACGGGTTTTCAAACACATTCAACACCTGTATTGCTGGCACATTCAGAACGTGCTGAATTGGCTACAGAAGAATGTATCCTTTTTTGTAAGAAATGTTTTTATTATATTTAATAATGTATTACCTTAACCTTTTTTTTCTTTAACGAAATAGATATATCATTATCTCACGTTCTTGAAGGATTTGTCTTGTTACGTAAGAATCCTGACTTTATGGAAGAAGATAAAGAATAATAATGATTTAGCACTTATTATGTTATTAATGATATAATGTCATTGATAATTTATAATTGGTAATTGAATGATTTATAAATATTTATAAGATTAGAGAAGTGAATTTGTAAAGATGATCAATTATATAATTGTGAATAAGTCTTTGTCTTGTCATGAAATAGATAAAATTGTTTATTGAAATTAATCTTACATATATCAACTTATTTTTGTTAGAAATGAATTTTTTTACAGAAAAAACTGAAAATAATTTTATAAAACATTGTAAATATTAATTAGTTAACATGCTTGGTCGTAAATTATATTTTTTATCCTATCCGGTTATGTTAGTGGATATCCGGGTATGGATTTTGACGTAACGGCCAATCCAAAACTATTACCTGGATGCTGATCATTTCTGATAATGCTCCCCGTCATGTGCTTAAATAATCAATTGATCATCCATGTAGATCATGAAACTTTAACTGCAGAATGTCAGAAATAAATGGAACAGTTCAAAAGTCGCGTAAACGTTTTATTGGGAAAGCAGCTGCAAAGAAAAAGCAGGAGGAAGCTCAACAAGTGGCGAATATTGAGGATAGCATATCTATTATTTCTATAGGTACTATAAGAATATATTTTTTTTTCTTATGTTGCTATCCTTATTATTAATATAAACGTTTATTTTGGTATATAGAGGATTCGCCAGTAAAACTTAAATCTTCGAGTCGAATAGTAAATCAGATTCCTTTTGAAATATTAAATGATTCTTTATTAAATAAAGCGATTGAACAGGTTAAAACTTAATCGCTTCATGTCTGAAATTTTTATAATGTGTTATAATTAAATGTTTTGGAATAAATCATTTTAGCTTCCATCAAATTATAATTTTGAAATCCACAAAACAGTATGGCATATTAAACGTTCTGAGGCTACCAAAGGTTTGACAAATTAAAATTCTTATTATTAGATTATTAGTTATTAATTTTATAATTTTTATTACATTTATGGGATTAGTTGCATTACAATTTCCAGAAGGCCTTTTGATGTTTGCATGCATTATTGCAGACATATTAGAGAGTTTTTGTAATGTTGAAATAATTATAATGGGAGACGTAACATATGGAGCTTGTTGTATAGATGATTATACTGCTAAAGCTTTAGAATGTGATTTTATGGTACATTATGGACATAGTTGTTTAGGTTAATAATTTTTATTTAAGTGAAATTTCTTTTTTATAAATTTAGCTAATTAATTAAGATGTTAAATTATCAGTTCCTGTAAACGTTACAACTATAAAGACACTATATGTCTTTGTAGATATTAGTATTGATACGGATCATTTCATAAATACCATAAAACTAAATTTTGAGAATGGTAAAAAATTGACAATTGTTGGCACTATTCAATTTGTTGCCGCTATTCAGGTAAATAAATTTTATAATAAAAAGGTATAAGAGAATAATAATTAATTTTTCAAAAAAATTTAAAATAAGGCAGCAAAAAAACATTTGGAAAACGATTATTCTTTATTTGTACCACAAGCAAAACCTTTATCACCTGGAGAAATATTGGGTTGCACATCACCAAAATTAGGCGAACAGGATGCTATAATGTAAGTAATCATCCAATAAACTTGTATAATAGACTCATCTAATTGACTTTCTCTTTGGGATAATTGCTTTTAGTTATCTTGGTGACGGCCGATTCCATTTAGAATCCATAATGATTGCTAATCCAGATATATCCGCGTTTCGGTAATGGTCCTACCAATAATATATATCATGATCGTACTATTATAGTGAAAATAACATCGTGAACAGTCAAATTTAGCATCAAGCTCGATTATAATATGATAGTGACTTTTAACTACTTGTGCTTAACCTACTTTAGCTATGATCCGTATTCCAAGAAATTTACACGAGAACGTTATGATCACGCGGAAATGCATTCCCTAAGAAAACACGCAATTGATTTGGCCAAAAAAGCAAAAAAATTTGGGTTAATCCTAGGAACTTTGGGCAGGCAAGGAAGTCCCAAAGTATTAGAGGTATTTATAGAATGTGACTAACGATATGTTATTAAAGATGAAATTTTTATATTTTCATGATTGGGAAATTACAGTACCTTGAAGAAAAAATGAAATCTCGTGGCCTGGATTATATTTGCATATTGCTATCTGAGATATTTCCTGATAAATTGGAACAATTTCAAGATATTGATGCGTAAGCTTTTTTTATACTTTAAAATACCTTATTCCTCGCTACCCGAAAATTAAGTACTCCTGGCCGGAATTGTGAAGATTTTGGTCTAAAATATCTTTGTTGTGGCGTGCGAAGAAGATTTGCTTAATTTTGGAGAAATATAGTATTTAATATTTCTCAATAATTTTGATTTCTTTATTCTACACAATTTATAGATGGATTCAAATTGCATGTCCACGCTTGTCGATAGATTGGGGTTATGCGTTTCCAAAGCCATTATTAACGCCATATGAAGCATCAGTTGTATTAGATGCAATTGATTGGCAATCCGTCTATCCAATGGATTTTTATGCAAATGATAGTTTAGGACCCTGGACGCCTAATCATGGGAAAGGGAAAATTAAACGATAACAACTAGAAAATATACATTTTCAAATATATATATTTATTTACTGATGATTTACGGTTTTTTTTATTAAATAATAAATATTTTGTTCACCAGAAATTAAACCCTAACCCCAATTGTAGACCCTTTTTTAACTTATCAGTATTTGTTGCTATCAATGGCAAACAGAAATTTACTTCTAATCTTAGAATACTACTTCTGTACACAACTCCCACGCCTGCTGATACACTAGGCCTTTTTGCAAGATTTTTGAGGTTAACAGCAAGTCGTTGAGCTAAAATGGCCGACGATAATTGAATCCTCATATTTACAATGAAAGAAAGCATGAAATAAATTATAAAATACTTACATGGATTTATTTGTATCAAACTTCCTCCGTTTACGAAAAAATGTCCTTTTACTGGATGTCTGCTCAACTTAGGCAATGGAGTGAAAAGACTTACGCCTGCCGCAACGTAAGCATCACCTCCAAGTGAATCCTCTAAATTCCATGATAAAAATTATCACAGTTATAGAATCAAGTGAAAAAACTCGAGTTATAAAAATTTTACGTACTTTTATCTTCCCTTGGACCTATTCCATTCAGTCTAAATCCTCTCACTGATTGTGCACCACCAAGGAAAAATCTATCGCTAATTTTTGATTGCTGAGTTTTAAATGGAAATAATAATCCATTCCTTAGTGACGCGCTAAAGATCTATTTAACACAATTTTGAAAATTAATTAATTCAATATTTAAAATAATAATAAAATAAATATGTCAATGAACTTACAAAACCTTTACCGAGAGGAAAGTTAATTTGGCTCTCAAATTCATTCTTAGCAAAATAAACGTCTCCATTAAACCCCGCGAGTTCCTATATAATTTTTAGTTATATTTTAGTTTCATATATTTTGCGAATAAATGAACAAAATATTTTATAAAACCTGAAATAATTTAATGTAATAACCGCGCGAAGGCAACATTATATCGTCACGCATATCCCGCACTAAAGTATGTGACACGGACGATTTTAAAGAATGTCCTGCCGATTCTCGTATACTACATTCATAAATATATTTGATTAAACAATATTAAGAGCAGATGCGTAAGGAAATTTCTTTAAAACATGATTTGCCTTAATGTTGCATCTTTAGCAATATTGCAAATTTGCCTCCATGACGTTCCATAAGTTAATTCGTGAAATCCTAATTTAGAAAGAACCTATTAACAAAAAAAATTATTTATAAATTATTCAAAATTTAATCTCAGAATGATATTTCTTATAATAACGTACTCTCCATCTTAATGCAATTCCTTGTAATATTTCATCATGGGAACTAAAGCTTTGATTATTTTTTGTCAGTCTATATGCCGAAATGTCAACCTTGGAATCTGGATTCCCATTAATTGGTTTTGCTAAACAAAACTAGAGAATATGTAAATTTTGATAATTGCATTATATTAATCCTGACAAAAGTACGTACCTCAAATACGTATGAAGTCTGTGTTCCAGCTGACATATAGGTTTCCAATGTTTCTGCGCCACCAAAAACATTTCGAATATTTAAAGAAATATTCTAATGAAATCAAAATATACAATAAATTATATTATGCATTTGTTTCTTCTTACGTTAATACTTAAGGATAACATACCGCGCTTCCCGCGTCATTGCCAATTTCAGTCCCGGTCTTTATCCAAAATCTACTTTTTTCTTCTGTGGATAGGATGACATCAATAGCTCCAGGCTGTGCAAGTGGGTCACTACTGCTATCAAGCAATACATCGATATGCTTAAAAATGTCGAGACGAATTAATTTGTCTGCAGTTAAGTGAACTTCATCGATGATCGAACCCAATGTGCGAGCTTGTAACGCAGAGTAAACCACCGACTCAAATAGAGATTGACGCGTCTTTTGTGTACCATGAATTCGAAAAGAATGAATGTAAAATGGACAGTCTTTTGTATCAAAAACCTAAAAAAATAAATTGATATAAAAAAATGAGATGATGAACGTATAGAGCGTATATAAGCATATTATGCGCCCGGAATGATACCAAATTATTCAATTTTATTGCTGCTTCTTCATATTCCTTATATTTCTTTGCCTTAGCTTCAAGATTGGTATTCATGAATTCTTCAGCTTCTACATCACTTTGGTGAGCTCTGAGCGGAAACTGCAAATAAATGTAATTTGTAAAAAATATTAATTTAATCAAAAAATTTCAAAATTTCTTATAAACTTTCACCTCGTCATTATCCATTTTTAACAAGACGATAACAACTGATGCAAATTTATGATCAGACATATTATATCTACAAAAATTTCTGTTGAAACATGTGACTGTTATGTAGTATTCCTGTATCACTATCAAGTTTATCTCCACGTGTTATTTGGCCAAGATTCCATCGAGACTTTATTAACTGCCCGTTTGATATGGAGAATTTATAGTGGAAGGCATGTATGTACTTTATTACTATAAAAATATTTAATGGCTAATTACAAATGTGATGCCATGTTTTCATAAGATTTAACATAGCCATGACTTTGAACTGAATCGGGTTCAGATGGTTTGATTCGCTCCAAACCGGACCGCAACTTAGATTCTCAAGTCAAGCCCGGTTCCGGTTCGGTTTGACTTGTACTACATAGGATCAAAAATTTTTCTAAAAGGGTTTTGTACAATTAATTTGAACAATTAATTTGAACAAAGGTAAACATAAATAATGCAAGCAAGAATTTTATTATTTTTAGACATTATTGTAAATTCTGCCCTACAAATATGTTTTTTTTAAACCAAAAACAGCTGATCTCTTTAAACGTAACATTCATAGATGATCTCAAATACTAGACATATTACATACGCTCTCTTTTCGGATAAAATTATTATAATATACATTATATTTGTTACCTGCATGTTATGATCTTTTTATAAACCGATCGGTGAAAAATATATAACATATTTCTTATAATAAAATTTAAACTTAGCCGATATTTTTAAAAAAATCTATTCATCTGCGGAATTTAAAACGCTTTCAATAAAGCCAACGCTCATAATGCAACATTACAATTAACAAAGTGAAATAAAATATTCATTATATTAAATGTATGTATTATACTATGTTGTTAATTTTCGTCCCGAACGTCGTATCTATAAAATAACCTAATTAGAGAAAGTTATAAAAAAAATGTAAATAATAAAAATAGATACCTTTGGCTCAACATCCATTTCATCATATTCTGAACCTTCGCGACCTTGCTCACTTTGATTTACGTTGGAAGATTCAGCATCTTTCATTTCTATATCGCTTGCTTCAGAAACATCATTAGATTTCTCTGAATCGTCATCACTGCTAGTTGATATAACTGCCATTGATTTTATATTAGATTTAGCAGCTCTTGGAACTGACCTATAAAAAAATTGATCTAATTAAATCTTGTACGTATTAATAATGATAAAACCTTATGTATTTACTTTCGAGTGGAGACAGGAGGAGTTCCCCGAGTATCTGCATTAATTTTACGTTTCTTTTTAGGAGCTTGACTTGAGGCCTTTCGTCCTTTTCTAATTGTTTTCGGCTATAAAGTATAAATTAAAATGTTTATTCACAACTCTCGATATAGTAATGAAATAATTTAAACTCAAATGACCTTATCGCTTTTACTGTGTGCGGTAGCATGTCTCTTCTCTAATATTTTCAAAAACTCACTGGGAATATAGCTTTTTTTCATAATCTACAATATGTTCATTAGTTTAGTAAAATAGTTCTCGTAAAAGTAAATTTACTATTTGATATGTACAAACCTCCGATATAACCTCAGGGTTCGGTAGGTTTTTAAATAAGTCCTCGGGGAGTTTGACATGTCCAGGAAATGTAGGCAAGCTCCAAGAACAAGACTTACACTTAATACGGATAAGGTATTCAGTCAAATCACTCAAAACGTATAAATTCTAAATTAATCATGATTTAAGAATTATAAGTATCTACGTTATATATTATTACATATTGATGCCTCATTTTTCAATATGTTAGTGTATATGTATAACCTCGCTTTGATCCAAAGTCTGCGCATCGCGAACTTGTTTCAATCTACCAGTTATATATAATAAGAAAGATACGTTTTCGGCATTTGCAATTGTATCTAAGAAGAAGTCTATATACCTGTAAAGATATATATATTAATTATTCATTTATATTAATTTAACTACATTGAAATTAGAAACAAACAATAATAACTCACACAAAAAATTCATTAAGAGTATCTGGCTCACGGGAAAAATCAGGGTGATGTGAAAGGAGATGAATAAGCCGAACCAAAGACATTTCGAAATGCATTGATTTGTCACCTATATTAGATTAATGTAATAAAAAGCTTTGTATATAATATAATAATATAGGAAATTAAGAAAAAAAAATGGAGTACTTACGAATTGCCTTTGATGCAAGAGAGTGTCTTATCAGGAAAACTTTGACCTAATACGGCAAAATTATAATTTATTCATCGAGTATATGTTATTTTGACTTGAATAATTCGGGAGCAACTATTATTTTAAATACTAATATATTACCATTTCGCGAATTGTTTCATCCGGGTCATGCGCAATTAAAAAAAATATGGATAAAAATCGCGCGTTAAGATGATATCCACCACAATATTTTATCAGCCGTGAAGCGAACGCAAAACGAACATGATAACATGGATCCTAATTAATTATATGAAAAATATTACTAAGTACTGTATATCAAAATACTTAAAGGATAATCTAAAAATTGAGAAAGATACTTGTATCATTAATGCTAGCTCTTGGAATTCTGCGACAGAAATCATTGAATCATAAATCTTCTTCCTTGCAAGTTTCAATACAGAGTGTACAGCAACCAACCGTAAACGACTCTGAAATGATGGTCTTATAGAATTAAGAAATAGTCAAAATTGATTATTACCGTGAAACATCTTAAACATATGCTAAGAATCGAACAAGCCAAATGATTACCTTGTAGATTTATCAGAAATGAGCTCACCACCTCCTCTTATTAATGTCCAAAGCAACTTAAAAACAGGCTTTGCTAAATCTTGTGCGCTCTCTGTTTCTGCTATAGCAAGCAAACGGTTCACGAGAACTTTTAAACCCAATACCTATTATAATAGTATTGTTTATAAATTGCGACGATTTAAAACGAAATGCTTAAATAGTCAACGAAATATGGATGTTTCAGCATAAACAAATAGATTGTTACATCTAAATACCTTTGCTTTACATTCGTCATCAAGCTCATCATCGTCAACCCATTCGGCTTTATCTCCAGGAGTTGCCTATTTAATTTAACAACAAAAAGATTGATATATCATTTATATCAATTATTTTATAAATTAAAAAGCAATAATTTTCATTAATTTAATATAAACTTAATACAAACCTTATTACGATTTTTCATAATTAGTTCTTTGACTATGAAATTCGTAATTGTATCACTTTGTTGCTCATATGTCGTGGGCATATAAAGTGCACATTGGCTGAGCACAGAAAGATACGACAAAATATTTGGCGAAGTTACCATAAGATTGGGGATAATTTTCTGAGAATTACAGAAATAAATAATAAAAACACATAATTGGTGAATATAATAACAAATAAATAATAGTAAAAGACATTGGCCAATAAGAAACTTGTATATACTTTGAATAAATCGCTACATAATTGTTGTTTCTGTCGGATGTGAGTGAGAATTATGGCCGCAAATTTAGCCTGACGTGGAGACCCGTTTAGTGCAAATTGCATATAACGTTGTATAGTTTCACTGCACAAAGTGAATTTTGTCAGTTGCAAAATATCATAATACTTTTGATAAAAATGGATTAAAAAATCAAATGAGAATTAATAACCTATCCTGATATGCTTCATCGGGAAATGCTTTAGCCAGTTTAGAAAGTGCCTCTAGGCTATCTTCAACTAGAACGAGATGTAATAAAAATTAGTAAAACATTGTATATAATGTTATAAATATAATTTACCTATCATCGAGCTTTCATCTTCTTCCTTAAAAAGAGTAGTTAGCTTTTCAAAATGTGATCGAAATATAGCGGGAAATCGAGAAGATATGTCCTATTGATTGAAATAAATTATGTTTTTGTGTTATTCATCATCAACATAAATAATCTAATACAAGTCATTTTCAAATTACCGTAAACAATTCATGAGCTATGATCGAGTGCTCATTTTGCTGCTCCCCATCAACAGACTTAATTTTGTTCATAAGCAAAGGAACCAAGTCTCTATTAATTGTTGTTAAACTAACACGTCGTATTAAGATCGAAAATGTTTCAAGTGATGATGCGGCTATTTGTTCAATGTGTTTAATCGCATCTTTCTAATAAAATAAATGATTATTATGAATTTAACTAGTTAGGAATTCAAAAATTTTTTTTTTTTTTTTTTTAAAAAAAAAAAACATATTTACAGCAGATTTTCGAACAGTTTTATAATCTGATTGTGGATTCATACAATCTCTGATTAACTTATATACGCGAGTATCCCGAAGTTTTGCAAATGCTGACAAATGATTTTTCGATTTTTCTGAATCAGGGAGTTTGCCTATTGTTATTTAAACGTAAGATTTTTTCAACAAACTTAAAATATATGTATGTAAAATTTATTATGAAATTAATGTTCCAATTATACATGTTTTGAGAAATATAATTAGGAAACTGACCTGAAATACGTTCAATGACTTGATTCAAAATATTTGATAGCTTTTCGCTATCTTCATTATTGGAGTCATCCTTAATAAATTATAAATAATCAATATTTAAAAATGATAAAAATTAAATTTAATAACAATTGTTATATAGAAATAAATTATACATTGTATTTTTCGCAAAGCTTCAGAAATGTCTCCATGTCATTAATTGCTCTAAATATTAAAATCAATAAAATCAGAAGTTAAATTAACCCAAGAAAGAATCATATAATATATACAAAAAAATCATACTCTCTTTGCCTCTGGAACAAAGAGAAGAATCCTTTCTTAGCTTTTGGGTCAAGTGATCCAAAGACAACAATGATTCGATCCATACGCGCCGAATCTCCATTGTTGGATGTTAATATCTCATCGTACATTGCCTTTTCGACACAAACACTAAAAGAGTTAAGAAATGCTTAATTAGTTAAATAATAGGGAAAAATAAAAAAAACAAATAAAAAATTTATTTACTTAATTTCGTTATCTTTTATATAAAGAATATTTAGTATTTCCGAGGGAATCCACCCAAACTTTTCAATCGCGTTTGCATCATGATCTACACTATTAAAAATAAAATTTCAGTTATGTTTACTAAATAAATTTCTTCCACTAAAAGTATTCTAAACAATATTATTAAAAAACACTACATACATTTCAATGTAAGCCATATTATATAATCGCGCCAAAGCTTTAATTGCCTCCTGTCTAACTCCGTGCTACATAAAATTTGATTAAAATGTTGTATATATTTATAAACACAACAAAAGAAACATTATATTCACTTTACGATCACGGCATCGTTTGGCTAATTCAATAAATAATTCTTTTCCCACAAGTTTGGAAGCACACTCATATTCTAATTGTCCAAAAACTTTACATACAGCAACTCTAACTTTATCGTCAGGATCTGATATTTTGGAAATTATTGCCTCTAATATGATGATAAATATGCTAAAGATTAAACTGAACGCTAAGTTAAACAGGAGTATAGAAGATCATTATATTTCATACCATTTAGCTGTTTGGCCAGTTCGTGATGATTAATATAAAGAGGCAAACAATATTCTGTCCAAGCACATCGGACATCCGGTATTTTATCGTTTCGTCTTTATGTCGAATAAATTTTAAATTTAATCAGGATTGGAGATTAAATATTAATATAAATAAGAACTAGAGAATCCGACCTAAGTAGCCACATCTTCCAAACATTGTCATAACGACTTGCTAAAGTGGAATTTTTCTCGGAAAACATTTCTCCAAGAACTTGTGTGGCAAGCAGACGTAAAGGAGTATCATCCAACTAAAATATACGTTATTAGGATCCATACATGCAAATTGAAACTTTAAATTATGCGCTTAAAATACAAACTTTCAATTCCTCTTCTAATTGGGGTATAACGTTTAACAATAAACCCGGTGCTGTTCTATTTAACTCTTTAATAAGATCATGGGCTGTTTTGAAATCATTAAGTTCTTCTGCAGATGTCCCATTTTTACCGGCTGCAACAATAACATCTGTAAAATACTGTACGTAACAATTCATTATTACTAAATTGATATGGAAAGTATAGGAAAATAACATAAAAGTTACATACTTGACAAACATATCGTTGTAATTTGTCTGTTGCATGCCTGCAAACCTCGCTAGCTAATTTATAAGCTGCTGGATTTTCATCCTAGATAAACTCACAAAAGTATCAATTAAAATATAAAATAACCGAAATAATAAAGATACAAATATAAATACTTTTCGTTTTTTTAAAAATTGCGCAAGTATTATATCGATCACATCTTGAGGCAGCCCATTACTTTCATTAATTAATTGTTCAAGAATGTCTATCATATGCGATTGGACAATATTCGACATATCTGACCTACATTAGATATATTAAGATGAAAAAAAGCGTAGGAAGATATTAACTGATGCAAAAAAAAACTAATCAACTGACCTAATGATATCAAAAAAATCTCTGAATAATTCAGTCAAAAGTTCTTCATAGTTTTGAAGATCTAATATCAATAATACTATTTTAACTCTTGCTAAATTTTCAAGCAAATGAAAATATAAATCAAAATAAGGTCCATCTTTATTGGCAATATTTTGCAATTGACGAACAAAAAATACAAAAATGTCCTACGATAGAAAACAAGAAATCAAAAATATAGAATTAAATAAATTTGATATAAATAAAACGCGAAAAATAATTACTGCACTTGGCTAAGATTATTTTTTTCCTTACTTTGAGTTCATGGACTGTATATGGTGCATCTGGTGCGTAAAGTCTTAGCAGATCCGATATACAACAAGCTACATAAGCTCTTACTCCCCAATCCTTATGGCCTATTAAATTTGCATTAATTAAGTCGCGAGTCACGCCTTTTAAAGAATCTAAGTCAACCTGATCTTGATCCATAACGGAAACTTCTCCAAATAAATTCTGAACAAAATTTTAATATAAAAACAATTTATACGAAATGTAAAACTCGTTAAGCAAAAATTGCTAGATACCTTTAGTCTCTTTAATAGTTCTGCAGTGGAAATTGGTTTCTGTGACGAGACGAGTTTTTGTTTGAACTGGAGTCGGGCTGGGCGCGAAGTCGTTCCCTTACCTGTAGCCATTTTGATAATTATTTTCTAGAAATAAATATTTTACTTTGTTACTTCAACTATGAGTTGTTACGCGAACAAACACGTATTGCTCCAATGTTGAGTCGTGCTATTAGCTACTCAAATTGTTCGATTGGGAATAGTTGATCAAATCAATGGACCAACAGTTTTTGGTGGTTCACGTTCCTGATCAGGTTACACAACCCAATAATCAATCATTCTGGAGTATTTATAAAAAAGGGAACGTTTAAACTCTAAAGTCGTGTTCGATCACGTGACTTTTTTAAAAATTCATCATCCCGACACTCTACATCACATCCCTGTTTCCATTTTTTATACTTAATTTTTTCACGCCTCTATTTGTCACATAGTACCTCAGAATATAATGATGATCTAGATAAAAAATGATAAAAAATTCTCTCGACGATGGTGATAGTTCATGAAATTTGTGCACGCGTTCAAAATGGCTTTAGAGCCCGTTTACAAAGTATTGCTGTTCCAGATACAAAAATGAACCTTGCGATTTCCATGATCCTTTATCGGCAGGGTTTTATTTCTTCTGTACAACGTGGTAATCACCTTGAACCAGACAAAAAGGTTGTCAAAACTCAACCACACAATATTGCAAGTCGAAGGTTATGGCTTGACCTTAAATATCGAGACAATAAACCAGTTTTACAAAAGATGTCTTGCGTTAGCAAGAGTTCAAAAAGAGTATATATGAACGTTGAAGAGCTTAAAAATTTGACCACTGGAAAGAGGGCTAAATTTATTCCACCTTTAAAACTCGGTGAAATTGCTATTATTGGGACATCTCGTGGTGTTTTGGAAATTAAAGAAGCAATTGAGCAAAATCATGGTGGAGAAGTACTTTGTAGGGTTATCTAATTTATCGTGTTTATTTTTTAAGAATTATCGAATATTCATCGTCAACCATAAATCGTAAATTTAAGAGTGCTGTAAACAAAAGGAGAGCATTATAAATTATAAAACTATTAATTAATTTAATTCGATTAGCTCTTTCCAGGATGTCAATATTATTTTATATATTCAATATATTGCCAATAAATTTTATTATTGGAATATTAGAAATAATATAACAAAACATAATAGATCATCATATGTCACATCATTCTCTAGACAGAAGAGAGGACAGGTTGTTACAAATTCCCTGTTACGGTTGATGTTACGCCTTTATGTAACTTCCCTTGTAGAAGTAGCAATAACTTAATAGGCCCATCTTCTGTAATCTGTATAAAGGTTTTGTACTTGAATACGGAGGCAATTTGAAAGTACTTGTTAGGAATTTCTTATATAACTAATGATTAAATCATTGTATAAATGTGAATGATCGTATAGAAAAATAAATTTATCAGCTATGCATAATAATTACTTACTGTTAAAATTATTCTTTCAAGATAAATAGTTTTGGAATTCTATTACCAACTTTTCAGAGGAAATTTCTTTTGAATTTAAGCGAAAATTGAGAAATTCAGGATTCACAGAAATCTGAAAATACGTTTTTATGAAAATTGCATAATTCGACGTTTTGGTTAAATGGCTTGGAAGATTAAACAAAGTTATTTGACAGTTATGGAACTCGGATATTAATCTTCATAAATTAAAAATTACTTTTTTAATAGAATTTGATAGTACCATAATTTTGAATTCTATGGATAAGATTAATCTTTGAATTCAAAAATAATTATATATAAACATCATCTCGCTTATGACCTTAGAATAAATATTTTTTGTATTTATTTTGATTTCATAGTCTTATTGCAAATCTTAATAATAAATTCTTAAATTTATAAAATCATGCAAAGAAGAATTCTTACTTATTTACAATAAATATGGAAATCTAAATCAATAATTTTTTAAAATTTGCAATGTCTAAGTACTTTATTAAAATTGATATTAGCTTATTACCCTTATTATAATTATTTGGTTGCGGATCTTAAGTTCCATTTTTTAGTAGGGACCGTAGGAACAGAAGGAGCCTCCCCACTACCAGAATGTTCTGCTGGGCTTTCGCTTGTGGAGCTAGATGGATGGTCGCATTCCGCACATCGCCAAACATATCCTCCCGTGGGCATTGTACGTCTAGGAGGAACCATGCAAGCCAAATGATACCATTTACTGCAGTATCCGCAGCGTACCATTCGGTTAACTTTGTCTCTTCCTTTAAGCAACATTGACTCTCTTGCACGTTGTGGAGTAATGTAAGTCGCCGAAGGTTGATCATTGGCTGGTGGTATTACGAGTCTGCAGATTGTACAAGTTGGCTGAGGTATAGGTGCTCGAGACTGTGCGGCTTCTTCCTCCGTGAGCTTGGCTTTTGGTTTACGTCCAGCTTTCTTCTTTATTCCGCCAACTCGTTTTCTTTTAGGTTTTGTCGCTGTGTTTTGTTCAGACACTAGTTCTTCAGAATTTGCAGTATCTTGAACTGGTTCATCGCTCGTACTTTCATCTTGTGTATTAACAGTCTCAACATTTTGAGTATCATTCTCTTTTGATATTTCGGAAGATGTTTCTGCAACTGCACTGTCATCTTGAGCAGTAGCAGTTGTATTTGTATTTGTATTAGGGTAAGGACTCGGACCAGTGAAACTAAGGAAATTTCCGCTTCCTGTTTGATAAGGGGAAGCGACTCCCTCAGTTGTGTTGGTACATACTTTTCCATTATCATAGAATGTTGTTGTTACTGCAGTTTTATCAGGAATTTGAGATTTATTCTGCGAAGGCTCTGCCGTTGACTCATTTTGGACTTCATCATCATTATTTTTTTGTACACTGAACGAAGTAGTTTTCGGAGATTCAACCATTTCAGCTGCCGAAAGAAGTACGCCTAATCCACCTAAGTTAGAAGCATTAATAGCTGGTACTGAACCAGTGTTTGTCAAATTCGTAAATGTGGTACTAGTTCTACTTTCGTTAACGTTTGAATAAGAATTTGTAAACATAGTTGGATTATTTTGGTTTATTTGTCCATAGGAACTTGCAACAAAAGTACTTGTACCACCTTGATTTGTCACTGAACCAAAAGTTCTTGTATAAGTGGTAGCATTTCCTTGGTTAAGGGCAGTATAAGGATTTGAATACCTAGTAGTCCCTTGACTGGCAGCATTATAAGAGCCTTGAAAAGTGCTTGCTCCACTTTCACCCAAAGGAGCTCTAAATGACGTTTGATTGGAACTTGATGATTCTGTCAAAAAGTAGCTTCTCTGGAATGGAGTCGTAATAGGGGCAGTAATACTGCTATATCCAATATTTGTGATTGGTACATTATTGTTGGAAGTGGTTGATGTTTGGTACAAATTTCCATTACCATTGAAGTAGCTTTGATTTGTGGTACTTGCGTTGACCGTATAATGAAGAAAAGAATCATAAACAGTTGAAGTACTTGAAGGAGTGTCTTCAATAGGGTTGAGTAAGGTGCTGATACCAATAACTCCTCCGCTTCTTGTATTAGAAGAATTTTCTTCATTATTTTCGGCTTTGTTGACATTGTCTTGAGAACTTTGATCAGCAGTATTAACGTCTGAAACATCGTCATGTGTTGAAGTAGTAGTTGCAACGTCTTTAGACGTATATTCTCCATCTTCTGTATCATTATTTTCGGGGATATTCGTCGCATCATTCTTTGGTTTGCTGAGAACCACCGGAAAAGTGGATCCTTCACTTTTCTCTTCAACATTAAGAACGTTGGTGATTTCACTTGTCTTTGGTGCGATAGGGCGAAGTTTTGCCTTAGTATGAACTTTAGATTCACTTGTATTTTTAGTTTTATTCTTAGTGCTTGCTCTTTTAGAAGATTTCTTAGATGAGGTTGTGTTCGCATCATTAGTTTTAGAAACATCACCAGCGGTTTCGTTGGATTTTGTGCTCTTTTTGACTTTCTTGGTTGATCTTTTTGCTTTCGCAGAAGTTGAGGACGGACTGTCATCTTGAACTGTCTCAGACGCTTCAACTTGGATAGTATCCGAACTTTCTGGAGCTTGTTCATTTGCTTTCTTTCCATTATTAGCAGATTTTCTCGATTTCTTATATTTTCTCTTTGATGGAGCAGACTGTACGGCTTCATCAGCTGGTATCGATGTTGATACCTGATCATTATTATTAGAAACATCTGCCTGTGTCTGTTCATCTACATTAGAAGTACTCTCAGATTGAACATATTCAACTCGCTTTCTTTTATTTCTTTTAACATTCTTCTTTGATGATATAGACTCGGCTTCAGTCGTATTGGTTGACGTGGTAGAGAGATTTTCCTGAACTCGTTTTCTCTTTGATGATCCAGCTTGAACCTCATTTGTAATATCTGGTAGTTGATCTTGGGAAGGTAGTTCATCACGCTTCCTCTTTGGTGTTTCTGATTCAATTACATTTTCTGTTATTTGTTGTGATTCCAGACTAACAATTCTCAGCCGTGGAACCTTTCTTAGTTGTTGCGATTTAATAGAATTTTCATTCGATAGATCACTCTTTTGTGAGTCCCCTTCATCTTCGACAGACTTTTCTTTTCCTTTAATACTTGCTGTCCGAGATCTCGTTGTCCTCTTAGACGTCTGTTGTCCGTCATAATCTTCACCTTCTGGGATTTCTTCTTGATTCAAGACGATCTTTTCTTTCCCTTTAATTGGTGTCTTAGGCCTGCCCCTGCTCTTTACACCACTTCGCCGCCCTCCCCGTCGAGCTTTTTCTTTTTCTTCTTTGGCTGCTTTTGCCAATGCGTTAACAACACTCTTGAGATTTAAAGACCTCATTTCATTGGTGTTAAGCTGTTTCACTTTTATGGATTTTGCGACCCTTTTTATTTCTTTAGACCACACGATATTGTTCTTGATTGCCATTGATTCCATTAAAGTTTCAACTTTTGTGTAATTTGAACTTACATCATGAGTCTCGACCTGAATATTCCGCATGTGTGGGACTAATGATAAAATGGCCTCATTGACTTTTTCTAAATAATTTTTTAAAGCTGCCTTTTCAAGTTGTACATTAGGGATTTTAGCCCTAAAATCTCTAACGTTTTTCTCTGCTTTTTCCTTTGCATCGATAAGACCATTATGTTTGGACGCTTGTTGCACGATTCGTCGCCGTGCATCCGTAATTCGTACCTCACGTTGGGCAGTGTATCCTGCGTACGCATCCTCGAATATTTCCCGAAGATTCTGCCCGGGAAATCCACCCTGAAGTTGGGTATTACGTTCATCAGAACGTTCTATACACTCAGCAGCAAGATAATCGTCTCGCATTCGAATCCACTTTTCGATTTTATTTTGCCGAGGATGATCATTTGGCCCATGTTGCTTGCAGTACTATTTATAAAAAAATCATGCGTATATATAATTATCATATATATAGATGATGAACGAAACATAAATATTAAAAACAAATGATTAAAACTTGCGATAAAATAAGGGTCTGAGATGTTTTCCTCGTCAACGTACTCGGTGAGACCGTAGGCTACCGCGCACGTTGCATGAACCCAATTTTTACATTGTCCGGCATCACAGTGTATTGCCGCGCCTTCTTCACTGTTGCAAACGTGACATTTCTAAACGAAAGAGAAAAAATATCACCAAATATATAAAGTGTTGATAAAGTTAAAATCAATATACATATTTTAAAAATAATACTTACTTTGCCCCAATTCTTGGGGTCAACATTCACAACCTGAATGTCTCTCAAGTCTGCAGCCGAGCCGATATGCATACCCGGCATCCAGAAAGCGCACAAAATATGAACCCAAACCATTGGCTCACCGGCCTCATCAGAGGCCCTTATTTTTCGAAAAGCACCATTTTTATTGGGGCACAAAACGCAACGCTATTAGGTACAGGCAAATGTTAGTTTGATTTATAAAACAAACCATATCTTTGTAAATACTTACTACTGCATCCGATGGTAGTGCAAGACAACGATCACAGTACCATGGGTCTTCCTTCTTCGGCAGTGTTGTGATCCCATAACATTCTGATATAAATTAATGAAATTATACACAAATCACCATAACTGCGCCACGTTTTTCCGTTACAAACCAAAAGAAAAGTACATACCTTGATGAACAACGACATCACACTCCTTACCGTCGCAATAGACAAGGACATTATCTTTTGTTGCATCTTCATCCAGACATACGCAACAAAGGCCTGGATCCGACCTTTTCTATCAATGACCAAAAAAAGGAAAAGATATTACGTTAATAAATTGTTTGAGGGAATAGAAACTATAATTCCATCAAAAAAATCTCTCCTCTCCCGACAAAAAAAAAAAAAAAATAAAAATAAAAAAAATAAACCAGTATTGAAAACCTATTAGAATAATATATATATAATTGGCCAGCAAATTTTCAATAATATTTAAATACCCATTTTCGTAGCCATCTAGCTCTTGGTGATTGGTCAGTTTCATTTTCTTCTGAAGAACTTTGTTCTCCTTCCTGACCAGCAACTACTTCTTCTCGGTCACCGTTCACGTTTTCTTCACCTGTATTGTTAAGTGGTGTTGGCGTATTTTCATGATAGCTTGAGTCACTATCATTTTGTTCACTCACAACAGTATTTTGTGAGCTTCCATTGATCTCATGCTCGCTCGATGAAGGACCTATTCCATATTCAAAATCAGGGTCGTGAGCAGCTCTTCGGGTAGTTCTTCGTCCTCGCTGAGATGCCATGTACGTTTATTGGGTAGAGTTATTGAATTGTAAATACAGCTGTTGAATATAACAAGTGAAAGGCTTTAAAAAAGCTTTTATAGAAAAAAATTTTTTTTTTTTTTTCGTGAAATTGAGAAAAAGAGAGTAAGTTTTTTTTGTATTGCAAAAAAAAAACGATGTTTAAATATCAAACTCGGACTTACCGGTTTTTCTCGGAAGGCCTAACGGCTTGTTTAACACTTTCCTGATTTAGTTGTATTGTAAAAATCAGGTTTTTAACGAATCGGATTTCAGCTTTATTTAAGACCAAGGGGTAAGGGGCTTTTTCGCCGGGTACAATTTTAATACTAATTATGCTGTCGATCATGATTATCAGATTAAAGTTTACAACGAAAATTTCTTAGATGCTAATAAATCTTTATTATTTATTATAAAAGTTTATGTATCAAATTACTCATTAAACTAACTATTTCGCCATCAAAATAATAAATAGACTTTTTGAAAATGTTTGAATTCCAAATCTATGAATGGTATGAAATGATACAGGAAATCTATTTGATAAAAAAGGTTTGAAAAAAAATGGTTTTTAATTAAATATAAACATATTATACATTAATAGATTTACTTTTTTTAAAAAAAAAAAAATAGATCTGCTACGCATCAATTAATACACAGAGAATATGAAGAATAGATAAACTCTCAATTTTGTTAAAAAAAAAAAAATAAGTAAACCTCTTCATTGCTAGAATGGGAATATCAAATCAAAAATAGTAAACGTATATTTGGTAATCAATGCATTGTTAATGTGACGATCAATTCAAAAATTATTTAAATTATGCATATTTAAATCTCCTCTTGATTATGAGGATTTATGCTATTGTAAACTTGTTAAGGGTGAATCTATGCGAAATCTAATTATGAAAAATTAGAAACATAAAACAGTTCCAATAACTTCCAATACTAAAGCAATCATTAATTCTCAAAAATACTGATTAAACGAGAAGATTTTAACTGACACTAAACTTTTTATTTTCAATAATATAATTTATATGATATAATGGACAATGGTTATT
This sequence comes from Rhizophagus sp. LPA8_4_AMF, assembly GCA_021464525.1. Lineage (NCBI taxonomy): Eukaryota > Fungi > Glomeromycota > Glomeromycetes > Glomerales > Glomeraceae > Rhizophagus > Rhizophagus sp. LPA8_4_AMF. The sequence continues at coordinate 6,697 of JADRCO010000278.1, read as the reverse complement.
AATTATGATCTTAACATTTGAAATTTTAGGATCATAAGATTTTTAAATATTTTTATTTTTTGGAGAAAACAATGTAACGATAGCCTACGTCTCGACGATCATTATTCGGAATTTTCGATGCTTTAACCAGTAAAAGTGGCCACGTGATTCAAACAAGCACTAAAGTACAATTGTTAATCAAATTTAGTAAGACATCTTTTTCTTTTGAGCATTGTTAAAAATAATGTAAATCTGATCTTCTTTAGTTTGTTTTGTGGGGCTTGCATGTTGAATACTTGTTTTGTAAATTGTAGTTTGAATTTGATGAACCAAGTTGTAAAAATATAATTGTAGATCATGTACAAAACGGTTATTTAAAGAATTATAAACGTGATAAATGATTTTATCAATAATCAGCATATTCCATAAGTTTTAACATTTAAATTTTTACTTTTTCTTAAATTCTGCCCTATCTAAGCCATCAAGATATACTCTTAAAACATCGTCAGCAGTAGGTTTCAATGATTGAGTATTTTCCATTGGAAGAATATGTTGTTGAGGATAATATCCCGTGATTATATGAGCGAGACCCCAAGTTTTATATTTTCCTTTACCACTAAATAATCCCCAATAAGTTGTATAGAGGACGGCTGAAAGAACAATAAACATTATAAATACCGAAAAGGCAGGAAAGCACCTATGTTCACGAGTTACTTCCATATTAAATGAAGCAGGTTTAAAATGAACAAATCCCGATGCGGTTGTAGAGGTAGATTCATCTAGTTCAAGTTTATAATCCAAATAAAATTTCTCTGTGTTATTGAGAAAAATATGTTTTCGCCAGTAAAAGGAAAAAACTCTTTCTCTCATAGCATCCATTTGCACTAAACGATATGGATTTAAGATTTGTGGTGTTGCTTTTGTGGATAATTCAGTATCAAGTCCAGCAGAAGAAGGTAAATCATATGAATTCCACAACATGAAAGCAACTTTGAGCGAATTTGCAGTAGATACATTTTGTAACGAATATTTTACAAATAAAGGTGAATTATTAGGTGCCCAGTCTTTTGGTTGTCTTTTGGGTGTGGAGAAAAGCATAGGTTGTGTGGTTTGAAAAACATTACAACTTGTAAACCATGAATTGTAAGTCTCATCATTGGAAACATTGGCAATTCTTACTAAATTGGCGCAATTCGCTAAAGTTTCCCCGTAGACATTACAATCAAATTTAAAATTATTATTGCTACATAATGAAAATGCTGGTGGAACGAGTTCTTTAACGTTTTCATTTGTAGTTGTCGTATGTATAAGCTTTGATCGATTAACATCTATTACTATATTAAATACTAAAATGACAAGTAGCAATATTGCAAAAATAATTTTTAAAACTATGGAAATTAATTTACGGAGATCCATTTTTTTTTTTTTATGAATTTTTAAGAGAAACCAGCTCTCTATATTAACAATCAAATATTAAAAAGACAAAAATTTGTTTGGGACCTTCTAATCCAAGTAATCCGTAAAAGCAAAATCACCCTCTTTTTATGTCAAACCAATTTCCTCAACGCCGCAAATGTACACACAATAAATTCCTTTGTTTGGGTCCATAACAAAGAATTCAAAGAATTCCAACGTTTTACTCTTTTTTTCCAAAAAGGAATTACAAACAAAATGATTGTTCTCTTTATGGTCATCAAGTTAGATATGCATAATTATACTCTCCGACCTCGACCGGACTGCTATTCGAATTTTTACTGCGCTGAAATGTGATCGATCTTTTATTTAGATCATAAGAAAATAAATTATTTATCTGAAAAAGAGCAAGGAATTGTCTTGAATATCATTCGTTTTACCAAATGAAATGCTTCAGAAATTTGTGGCGATAGCTAAATCTTAAATGCTCTGTCACCTGATGGATCAAGAAAGGTACTTATATATATCTGTAAGTGATAGGCAGCAAGTACAATGATGACTTATTGCTATAACTGTTACTAAAAAAACTACTTTTTTATTTTTATTCCACTTTCTTTCACCTCCTATTAGTTTGAACTATGAATTCCTTGAAACATAACCAAGCTGTTGATGAATTAAATTCTTCTGATCCAGCTGTTCGTGTAAAGGCTCTTCGCTTTATAAAGAATAACATCATTGGAAATAAAACGAAGAAAGATCTGTATATTCAACTCAACGTAATTCCTAAGTAAGTTATCCTGATCTTGATCATTAATTTCACACAATTTATTAAATAGCTTTTTTTCGCTTAATAGGCTTGTCAAGTTCTTGAAATCAAAGGACACTGTGGATTCTCAAGTACAAATTCAAGCTGCGATTGTGTTGGGCAGTTTCGCATATGGTTCGAGATTTATTATTATTAGATTTCTAACCTTAATAAAATCAATACTAAAATTTATATTTATAGGAGGCGAGGAAAATGTAACCGAAATAGCAAAACATGATGCAATTAAGCCTTTACTAGAATGCATCTCTTTACAAAATGATCCCCGTCTTATAGAGGCTGCTGCTAGGGCATTGAAAGCAATTTATAAATGTCCTACCGCTGATAAGAATGATATCTTCGCTGACCATCATTTACGTGACCTTATTACACTTCTTAATCCCGATAGTCTCCATCCTAAAACCGATCGCGAAAGGATTGCTTCAGTACATACTGCTGAATTGGCTGCTACTATTATTGCTCGTTGTTGTGACACTAATGAACAACAAATTCAAATAGCTAATGCTGGTGCTTTTCCAGCTTTGGTTAAGTTGCTTACTTGTGGATTTTCTAAAGCACAAGAAGCTGCACTAGATGCTTTGGCATACCTCTGCCGTGAAAACCCTGAATTTGGAAAAGCAATCGTTGAAACTAAATGTAGGGTATAATTAAAATAGTAAAGTTTATCGTTTACATAATTAATTGATTGATTTTATTTTTAGCTGAAACAAGTGATAGCCCAGTTAAGATCATGTTAAATTTGATCCAGGATAAATCATCAACAATGCGTTTAATAGCTGCCAAATGGTATGCCCGATTTTTTTTTCTATGCTTTTATTATCGTCACCACAATGTTATGTGGAACTTAAATAATTATTTTAAATGGTATTTTTTTTTTTCTATAGTTTAACCCACCTGAGTCGTGCAAATGCTATTGGAGAGTATTCTAACGACATCACTTTAATTGTATTACCTACATTAGTAAAATTGCTTGATGAAAAAGGTCCTGTCCGTGAAGAAGCCCCTCACGTCTTAGCTTATTTGATTCGCGATAATGAAGAGTTACAAAAGGCTGCATGTGACTCGGATGCGGTTCCAAAATTAGCAGACTTTGTAACTCATGTCGTGGACCAAGAAAGTTCATATTATGACCCCGTAGGTGATGGTGATAAATTAAAAGAGGTTGGTATTATAATTAATAAATTAATGCACTATGAATTGTAATAATTAAAAAAACACTTATTTCCCATAGAATGCGTTAATGGCTCTCGCTGCTATTAGTTCACTGACGGATGATGGACGAAAGTTAGTTGTGGAAGCCAAGATTATTCCACATATCGTTGCTGCCATGTCACATCGTGCTTATGGAATTCGTGCTGCAGCATGTCAATGTACTCGGAGCTTATCAAGATCGATTAATATATTACGGACCAGCCTTGTAGATGCAGGAGTTGCAACACCTTTATTTAAAGTAAGACTTCAAGAGAACCTTCTATGAGCAAATTTTCGTAATATTGTTCAGCTGACAATTTTCGACAAAACGAAGCTTTTATCTGACGAATCAACGGACGTACAAGCGACAGCTTGCGCAACACTTTGTAATTTAGTCTTAGATTTCTCTCCCATGAAAAAAGTGAGTATCATCTATTTGATGTAATTTATTTTAAGCAATTTTTCAAATTAAAGATGCCAATTAGTAACTTTATAATTAAATTCTTTTTCCAGACGATTATGGAACTAGGTGGAATAGAAAAGTTAGTAGAGTTAGTGCGTTCACCAGATAATACACTGAGACTTAATGCAATATGGGCATTGAAGAATTTAGTTTATCAAGCAGAATCAGATGTTAAAGAAGCGGTAATGAAAGTTTTAACATATCAAACTATGGAGAAGTAAGTATAATAAATCTGTCACTATTATTATTGTACATTAAATTCATAAATTTTATAATGTTATTTAGTTTAATTTCCGATCAAGAAATTGTCGAAGTACAAGAGCAAGCATTAAATTTATTAAGAAATCTTGCATGCACAAAACCGATTGTAAGTTTGTTACGGTGTTGATCATTAATTACAACTTAAGATATTACTGATCATTTGATTATTTAGGACATTGAAGAGGTCTTCAAAGGCTTGAGCGAAAATAAATTAATGAATATTATAGAAAATAAACTATGTTGGTGGAATGAAAATGAGGAAATTATTAAACAGGTAATGTAATGACATGTTGACTTTATGATTCCACGTTTTAATCTTTTATATTTTAGGTACTGTATGTGATAAATAATATTGCATCGGGTTATGAACGACATAAAACAGCTATTATGAATCGACCCACAATATTAACACGTATATTAAACTACATGGGCCACGATAATCCGGAAATTCGTGTGATTGCAGTGTGGGTTCTCATAAATTTATTGTGGACAGAAGATAAATCTGCTAGTAAGTATTTAATATTTTGAAATAATATTAACGTGTTAAGTTCAATCTTTTAAATCCTTATTTTTATCAAGGTTCACAAGTTCGAGTTCAAAAATTACGTGATCTAGGATTTGAAGATAAAGTAAAAAATATGACAAATGATGAAAATTTAGATGTTCGCGAACGAGTGAAAACTGTACTAAATCAATTTTCACAAGTGTAATTGAAATAATAAGTATTCAATAACTTACGCATTGAACATATATTTGAAACTTTATAATATTACTTTTAATTTATTTATTAAAGCTAAATATAACAGGTAATTAAATATAAGCTTATTATATTGTAAGGAAAAACTTAAGGATAACACAGTAGCTTGTATGTATATTCATTCCACTTTCATTTTACTTCTTAGCTTGTATTATTAGTATCATGCATTATTTAGCCATAATCCTATTATAGTTTTTTGAACATTCTTGAAATTTGAATTATTAATTTTATTTCATAAAACTTAGCATTTATTGTTTTTTTTGAAAGACAAAAATTTTTAGGTATAGAATAGGTAAAGTAATTTGAAATTTCGAATATCAGAATTCAATAAATGATAATACTAGTTTACCAAATGATTTGTGAATTAGGGACTGAAAAAAAAAAGAAACTTAGCATTATAGTACTTTCTGATTGTAATAAATAGAAGTTGGTTTTATATTTTTTTTTGATAAGAAATGCAAGGTTAATGATTATTATTCTAAATAACTTTCAATGCACAATTTGACAAAGATATTTATTAATATAATTGATTTATTAATAAAAAAGAATATTACATTTGCTTTTGTTCTTTACATCTCACATCACTCTTTAAAGAGATGTTCAGATGGACTTATTAAAAATGTACTGATATGTTATATCAATCTTTTACATTTAATAAAGCACAATGAACAAATTTAAAATAAAATAAAGAATATGACATTTAAAACTCTAGCAGAGCTAAAAATAAAAATCAAATTTTACCATATTTTACCAGATCTTTTTTGTCTTTTTGAATTTGCAAAACATGTAGGAATTTTATTAAATAATAATACAAGTAAAAATAGAATTTCTAAAAACTAAAATCATCCTTTTTTTCTAAAAATTCAAAAATTGTTTTTTGCAAATTTCTTAACATTTAATAATCCAATTTTAATAAACTATTTTTTAATTTATAAAATCAATAAGTAATAGGAAATTAATATTATCAGATTTATATATAATAAAATATATGATTTTATTGTGTAAAATTCACCATTATACAATTAATTTTTAGCATGCAATTTATTATGTAAATTTAACAATATATTTCATATTTATTGTTTAAATTAATATAATCAATCTAATGTAATTTATTGTTATTATTTTTGTTAACTTTTGACTTTATATTTTATACAATTTACACATTCCTTATACAATTATTTGTAAATATAAATAATATAATAAAATATAACTTTATTAAATCATACCAGTGGTATTAAATACTAGTGGTGTTTAACACCAGTTTTTTAAAAAAAATAAAAATTGCAATACATGTTTAGTTAGACAGTATAGTCAAATAATTTATATTTTTTGTATGACTTCTTATATAATAAAAACAAATAAAACTGTGTAATAACATGTAGAAAATTTTGCCTGTTTTAATAAATATTTGATCATATTGATAAAATAGAAATTAACAAAGTTTTATTAGAAATAAAACTACTTTGAATTTAATATAAAAATTGCAAAAAAATAACAAAAAGCACTTCTTTTATCTTCTAATTTCCTACCCATTATATAACATTTCAATTACATAAAAAATAATGCTATGTTACATCATTATGAAATATTACCCTATTTCATTACATAATGAAATCAATTTATCTATCTTATGCTATATTTTAATCACCAAATTTCTTTTTATTTGAGCAAGTTCTTGTATTATAACCTTCTTAATTACCCTATAAAAAAAAATTATACTTAAAATATATTTAAAATACACTTAAATTTCTTTAAAATATACTTAATTTTCTTATTTTATACTTAAAATATACTGAAAATTGAATTTTCG
>JADRCO010000277.1:0-39429 GCA_021464525.1 Rhizophagus sp. LPA8_4_AMF | reverse complement strand
CAGTTGTATATCGCTGAGATGCTGCGACCCTTTTGTCTTTCTGAAGGGCGTCTTTTATATATTTCAGATTAGGCAAAATGTTCTGTTATCATGTCTAACCCTCATTTTATGTTTTTTGGTTCAATAGTACAATACTCATATTTCTTTCATTTAGATTAATTGCAACTATCCATCATTCTATGTAAATCACTGCATCTAATGCCACTAAACCTTCCTTTACATGGCAGGACCATGATAAAGATCCTCATACGCATACTTTATTGGAGATTGGAGGAAAGTATGTTAAGTGGGGTGGTTGGTAGAGAGTGAGTGAAATTAATTCAATATTTTAAAACGAAAAAAAATTATTAATTAATTAGTATTTTTTTTTTTTTTGATCGATCAAGTTGGTCAAGATTTAAGTAGAGAATTAGCCAGAGCTTGTTCCGATGCTTAAAATATGTATTGATCGATAGCTGAGATTGTAAGTAAAATTTCGAACCAAAAATTGCATAATATTTAAGCCGACCAACGTAATTTAATTTGTGGATGTTTCTTAACTTCACGTACTATATATACGTTTAAAAATGTAGAAATAAATAATTTATTATTGGATGTAGTATTAGGGCCATTTTTATACTCAATTTTTTTTTTTATATCTTTAAAAGATATACGATGTAACATACTTTCCATTGAGTTTCATAATAAACTTTCAAGCCTCATTGGATTGTATCCTGTTACTACTCAAATGGAATTGATAAATGTTATTTAATTGGGTTAACTTTTTTTAGTCGTAATTACAAATTTACATACATTTACTAACATCCATTTTTATTCTTATTACTATACCTTCTACCAGACCGGGTTAAAAGCTACGATTCTAGTAAAACGGAATACTAGGTAACGATGTAAATAACTTAGTTCAAAAAAATTATGGAAATATCAGTACATTGGTGATCTACGTAGCATGTGAAAAGCGCTACAACTTCAGTGGAACCAATAGATCCGGTTTATCGAATTTCACACTGTAAATAATAAAGGAAAGGTAAAAAGGGAGGATATTATATGTTTTAGTATTATATTTAAAACTTAATGTATACTTGTAGTTATTAAAAATAATAAAATATTTTGTTTACCTTAAAAAAAAAAAGAAAGAAAGAAATTTTTTTAAACTACTACTTTTTTAAATTACTGAGATGATTTACATACTAATGAGGGATCGTTTAAATTGAATGGAGAAATGAGAATTGTAACGGAGACAAATGGAGTATTGAAGATTATTAAACGTTAAAGCCAATTTATTCCTCTCATTTGACGTGATGAAATATAATTCTAATCTACTTATAAATAGAAAAATGGAATTTACGGAAAATACTTCTAACAAATTTTATAATAAAATCAGACCATATCAGATATAAACTATAAGATATAATTCCTCAACAAATTTATGAAGAGATTGAAGACTTTTATCATAAAGGTACCGTGCTAAAAATGACAACCTTACTATCTATAATAAGAAATTTATTCAAAGATTATTAAATCTAAACTTGTAAGAATAACTGCTAACAGGATTTATAATGAAGGTCTTTGGACTACTTCTTCAATAAGTTTAATCTCATTTATCGTGGTAGTATTGATGGTACAGTATTAGGTTTATAACTAATTATAAATATTTGATTGTTTTTTATCATCTCTGTATAAAAATCAATATTTACATGTTTGATAATAGGGATAATAATTTTGAGACAAATAAAATTTACGATATTGAATTCCCAATCTAAGCGGGTTTATTCCCTGTCTAAGTTCAAAGAAATTGTAACATTTATTATAAATTAAGAAGTAAAATATATGGAATATATGGTATTGATTAAATTTATTTCATGAGTTTAAACATTATTTAATAAAAATATATGTTTAGTTTAGCCATAAAACAAGATATACAGTAAATATAAAAGCTAAAATGACTAAAAACTTTCAACGCCCCTTCGAATATCAACCGTATTTATTGAAGCAGACCTGTAATATTTACTAAGAGGATTTATGATACCGATATAATTGGAGAGAATTTATTCTTGTTCAGTTAATTATACAACCGATTCTATAGTGACATCATTGTGATTAATAACAATTGCATTACATATTATTTAATCTTTCTATACATTAACAAGAATTTTTTAAAAAATAAATAAAGCGGTAATTGTTATTTAATAAATTAATATTGAATAAAAAAATTTAAAAAAAAAATAATATTTAAGCTGCAGCAGTCATTATCAGAATTTTTGATTACGTTTATCATGATATTACTATTTTTTTCAACCTCCTTATTTGAACGGTATCTAGAGTACTGGTATAGCACATGCAAAAAATGACGATCACAAACCACTTAAAATTCCCTGATTCCCTCAGATCAAAAATAAAAAATATAACAATAGAGAAAACAAAAGTAAGGGAAAATGTGCTAACCGCATTAAAAAATTCTCCCACTATATAATCTACTATTTGATGATCGGTGCAGTCACTGAAAGCAGATTCTTCAATTAACTCTTCGCACCGCAAATATAGCAATAAAGGTAAACTTTCTTTACCGACATTTCAGTCCCTCTACATCGATGATAATATTTCTGATGATGCGAAAGATATCAAAATACGTCCAATTAAACGTGATACCAACACTCGAAATTTTTGATGCACGACCTACCAAACTTAGGGTCGTTACTAATAATGCATTTCTCTATACTACGAACGCAGCTGCGCAGCTTACGGCTAATCAATTTAAATATTTTTATAATTCATATTTATTCTACATTTTCATATAAATCATTAAAGTTTTGTAATCTAAAAAATTATTACTAAAAAAGCCAACGTTAATAGGAATTATCAAAAGCTAAATGGAATTATTGTAATTTTCTTTTTTATCCTAAGTTTAGTTCAAAGTACAGTAAATGTTACAAAAACATTGATATGTAAAATGCAAGATAAAAGGAAAACTAGCTTCTCTATCTGCAATTATCGTCAATTCTGGCCAAATTTTCTATTTAATTTCAGTCGAAATTTAACTTAATATCCAGAAATCAATGTTGCGTCACAAAATTTTTAATTTAATTGTGAATAAAATGATTAACGTAACAAATAAGAATTCTTTTTTTTTTTGTTTTTTTTTTTAGCATTTTAGATTTCTTCATTTTAATATTTTTATTTAGTATATGGGGACCTTTGCCGATCACGTGATTTCAAGAAAACGCAATTTAAATCATGTGATCAATTTAGCAATTATTTCGAAAAAATAAAAATGGCTTTAATAACTTAAAATAAAATTTTGCCAATAATTATTTATGAACATTAACTATCTTTTAACACATTTATTTTATTTATATTATGAAATATGTAAACATATTGACTTAATAAAATTTTTAATAAAAATTTAATTATTCGAAAATTATTTTTTTTACTAATATTTTATAAATAAAATATCACATTTTTTAAAAGGTTAGACTGGTAGTCATGTGATTATCAAAAAATCTCAATTTTGAATTTTTGGCCGAGCCCCGGCTTTTCCTGGAAAGGTCCCCATATGTTATATGTATTCTTATATAAAATTTTTCAATAATAATAAAATAAAAGATAAAGAAATCAAATAATGTTGCGGCACGATATTTATGTATGCAATTTAAATTACAATTTCACAGCACAAGTATTATAAAAATAAATGCATGAAATTTATAATTTTTACTTACTTTATTTTTAAATGTTTATAATGTTTAATGTATAAATGTTGGTATTTTAATAACGAATGATAATTTTACATTTGCCGAAAATCGAAATTTTTAAATGTCTACTAAAAAAAATTAATTTTAATTTTTTAAATACAAATAACAAATCTATAGATAATAAAAATGTGTAAAAAAAAATTGTATAAGAATTCCGGATTTCATATAGTCAAATGCAGTGAACCAATTAAGTTTTGACCAATCACACTTATCCGAATTGATCGATCATACTAATTTTTTAATTTTTTTCTAACTTCCGCATAAAAAAAATACTTTGGAACATAATAAAACAATTAATCAATACAAAATATATTGAAAAAATCAAAATAATGATGAAATAAGTTTAAAAAATATAATTTTTTATAAAATTCGATCATTGATAGCGGGAATGATCAGATTGCACGTGATCAATCAAGTTTTATCGATTTTTGATCGATCACGCACCTGCAAGATCGATCAATTCCTCGAGGGTAACTATTAGAATCAATTAAATACCTTCAACCCAACCTTTAATTTGTTTCAGTTTTTATTACATTACAGTTCACCCTCACTATAGCGAATTTTTATATAGTGTATAACTTGCTATAATGAAGAAAAGTTCAGGTACAGATTTTTTTATATATAATACAGCATAGTGAATTTCTCACTATAACGAATTTTAATCTCCAGCCCATGGAATTCACGGTGAACTGTACAAACAAAAGCAGCTATATTTATCCGTTGCAAAAATTTGAAAGTCCAAAGTGTTAATTTCAACGTTTTATGTACCGTTGGGACTTGATTAAATCATAAATAAAATAATCTTATTTTCATCTAAAGTATGGATATTAGATATTTACAAAATTATGAACAATTCTTATTATATACTATTCATATTTTGGGCTTATTTTATTACAAATCACAATAATAGCCGTGTTAAGACTAGAACTTTTATTTATTGAATTTTAATAATGTTTACAAATAAATGACTAATTTAATAATATGTTAAATAAATCCTTTCAACCTGTATACTTTTTATGTTTTTTGTATTTACCTCTTCTATTATTTTGCCTTTCATTCATTGTTTTCTATTATATAAAATAAGTTAATAAGTTAATAATTTAAAACAAAATAAACATACAGTATCTTAATATAAATACAATACCTTAATTTCTTCAACAATAAAGTTATAACTATTATAAGCATGAGATACTAACAAACAAGTAGGAAATAATTTTTCAATTGATTCTTCATTAACATCACTCCATAAATTTAAAGTAAAATCTAAAAAATATGTATTTAAATTTAAATTTTCAATATTAAAATCAACTAATAAAAATCTATAAATGAATCTTTTTAAAGCAAATGCAAATGCTTTAGCAGGAATACGTTGTTGATTTTGATTTTCTGAATCATCATGATCTATGATATTTTTAATTGAATCCTTCATTCGTTGTGTTAATGGAGTTTTAAATTTTTCTTCAATCTTATCAATTATTGAATTAGCAACTTGTTCTTCAATTAATTCATAAAATGATATAATATGTTTTAAAGAAAATTCTTTAAGTATATCGGCATATGTTATATTATTATATCTCCCTAACTTTAACCATTGATCAATTAAATCTAAAATAAGTATACTATTATTTTTAATTGATAATTCTTTAATAAAACAAAGAATGGTTTCAAAAAGAGAAATTACTTCAGGTAAATCAATTGAATTTGATGAATTATATAAAGATTTTGATGGATCAAGCAATGCTAAAGTTATTAATCTTTTATTTTCTGGAATAGGTTCCTGTGGTAATATTTTTTTAATTTCAAAAAGAATTCTTGGAGAATAATAAAATAATTCATGCTTGAATGAAAAATTTTTTAAATAAAATTGATTATCTTCCACTTCAAAATAAACTTTGTTATGAATTAACTTTTTAGCCAATTTCATTTCAATTTTTTGTAAATCAAATATAAGATTTGTATCATCCTCTATTTCCAAATTTCTTTGATTATATTTAAAAATTTTATCATCCCAATCATAATTAATGAAATTATTATCTTGTGCCTGATCTACCTTCTTTGATATAATGAAATATGTTTTAGGATTTAATTTGTTCAAAGATGAATCTTCTAAAAATTTAAGGTATTCACATTTTCCAATAGGAATAGTTATTATATTATCCAAAAATTCATTATGTAATTTAATTAAAAAATCTACAATTGCACATAAATAAATTCCATTATCTTTTTGTTCAACTAATCCAAATATCACAGGAAGATCAAGTCTCATAAATAGTTTATTATAAGGTAATTCTTTGCATTGATATTCAAAAATATAATTAATAATATAATTCCAACTAAAAGCAAATTCATCAAATAAAGATTTTAAATTAGCATCATATTCATTATCATCTGCAGATTCTTTCTTAATAAATTCATGAAATGTTATATTTTGAGCCTCTTTTTTAGTTAAATGATGTTTAAGTTTAAAGCTTAAAATTTTTACAAATCTAATAATTGGATAAAGATGCTTCATGAGCTTTAAATTTTCATGATATTTAAAAAATATTGAAAGAAATGAATTTTTATCCAAGTTTCTAGTACTAACTTCAAAATTTATTCTTTTAACTGGTTTAAAAAGTTTAGAAAGATAGGTTATTTTCATATCTTTACAATTATCTAACCATGTAAATTCCTCCTTAATAATATCATGATGTTTTATATCATTAAAAGAATTTAATTCTAATGCAAAATAGGATCGAATAGATTGAATAAATGTATTATTATTAATTTTCATAATATCATTAATTTCTTTGATCATTGATGAAGATAATGAAAAATATTTCTTCCAAAATTGATTAATAAATTCTTTTAGAAATGCTAATGAAATTATTTGTTGTAAAATGAATATTTGTTGTAAAAGCAAATCTTCTTGTACGAATGATTCAACTGCATGCTTAAAGTAAGGTGATAATTCATTAAATTCGAATTTACTGAAAATCTTTTGAATTATATTACAGCAAAGTACTGCTATATTTGAGTCAATATCTTTAATATTATCATTAATAGTTTTCAATCTAATTGATTGTTGTAAAAATTCTTCAGGATTCTTCATTAATATAAAAAATATTTTCTTATTCTGTTGAAATTCAATAGTAAATATTTTTTCAGTAATATTATTCATTAAAATAATAGAGCTTTGTGAAAATATATTTTTGTAAAGAATTAACCGAATATCAGATCCTAAAGGGATTAGTTTAAGATTTCTTGTAATAAATGAAATAAATGATATAATTGGAGTTATATCATTATTATTATCATTTAAACTATTGAATACTAAATTAATAATTTCAGCTGTAATAAATTCTTGTTTTTTTCCGGATTTTCCTAAATAAATAATTTCTTTGATTTTTTCTAATGGAATTGAATTTATTTTGAATAAATCATCACATATAAGTAATAAATTTAAATTTGAAAATTTTCCTGAGTCATCATCAATCTCTTCAGTTACGGATAAAATGGATAAAATATAATCCATATCTTGTTTCCATGGTTTATCATCACATATGTTTTGTAAAATCGAATTAATTGATTCTCTAAAAAGATCTTGTCCAAGTTCTCCGTGAACGATGAAATCATTTTGAACTTTTATTATAATATTTGGAAAAGCTTCAACCAATTTTAATTGAATTAAAATTTCATTTGAATATTTCCACCAATAAATATGAAGAATAAATGGATCAATAATTTTATCTTCAGTTACTTCAATTAAATTCCTTAAAATAAAATCCAAATTTTCTCTACTAGTCAATTTTATAGAATAAGTTGATAAAATAATTCTAATAAAATCATTATAATAGAATTCCGAGTAATTTTGTAAATATTCAAAATATGGATGTATAGAAATCAAATTATTTTTGAAATCTTCTATATGATCTTCGTACGATTCATTATTAATGTTTTCCGAATCTTGTTTTAATATATCTAATTCTTCATAATAATATTTTTCGTAATAATTAATTAAATTCATAAAATAATATGAGAAAGGAAATTCAAGATCGTTAATTGAACGCGACATTATATACATGGAAGGTTTTGGCTCACATAAATTATCAATATTAATAATTGCATTGTCTATGAAGAATTTTTTCCATAATTCTGATAATTCTTTTTTCGGTTTTGATTCATCATTTTCATTATTGAAAAATGTTAACATTGCTGATAATTTTTCAAGTGAATATAAAATCTTGGAAATTGTTTGCTTAATAATTATTATTACATAATTTCGTAAAGCTGATGAAAAGCAAGTAAATTTTGATGAATAATTCTTCCTATTTAAAGCCACTTCACATTGCCAATTTTTACAATTAGTTAAGATCCATTCAAAGGTTTTTGTTTTTATGCATTGTATGAAATTTGAATTATTTAGAATCTCTTTGCTCAATAAACTACAAAAAAAGGCATTAAAAAAATTAATATCTATTAATAGTTAAAATGAATTATCACAAATAAAATTAATATACCTGATATAATTTTCATGACATTCATTAGAATGTTGATATTCTATGCATGATAAGCACCATAATAACTCATTTTGTAAAATCTTTTCAAATGGCATTGTCGAATTAACTATCTTATCAAAAAGTTTTGAATTAATTACTTCATATAATGACTTATCCAATAAATCTATTAATGGTATTTCTGGTGGTTCTAAAGATTCGATAAAAATTCGTTTCCAGCCACAAATGAAATTGGATAATAATGAATTTGGTTCATAATCTTGTTGAATATGAAATATTAAACACGCATATTTAAAGTGTTTAGTGGGATTATTCGTTTTGAATTGTTCATTTTTGACCCAAAATTCATTTTGATATTGCTCAATAATGTGTTTTACTAATTTGATACATTTAGAGTTAATAGTTTTAATATCACATTGAAGAATTAAAATTTGATCTTTTGATTCGAAAAAGAAATTTTTCACTATATTTGAAAATTGAGATTCAGTCCTGAATATTAATAAATTATACGCTTGATATCCTAAAAGATCTTGTAAACAAAACTTAATATCTATATTGATTTTAGAGAAGGTGCTGACAATTATTAAATGCTCTTTTAGATTCGCCAATGAATTTTCATTTTTTTGATTAAGCAAGGCGTTAAAGTAATCATAAAGACTATCATGATATTGTTGATGGAAATAAACCTGTTTCCATTTATTAAATTCATCTCGTTCTATGGTTGATAGTTCAGCTCTTAATATTCCATCAGGAGATGCTATTGCAATTAAGCATTCTTTGCATTTTTCTAAAATCACTTTGTCTTTATCTTCAGGATTATTCTTAATAATATTAATAACTAAGCTTTGTAAGGTTTCGTCATCTTCAAACCCAACAAACAGTTCTTTCTCGGTAAATTTATTGTGTGTTTGAATATCCGAATTAGGTTCAAACGAAGTTAACATTTGGTTTATCCAATTAAATAAATCTTTTACGATTAACATTTGTCTATCGTTAAGTATAACATCAATCGACACCTTTTGTTTTTCAAATCGATTTAAAAGTGGAAGATCAGCTAAAGGTAAATCCATCTCATCCATAACAAGAATACATTTAAAATTTGAAGACACGAAACTAATAAAATATATAAATTAAGAAAAAAATATTAATTTCAAAAATTTACATTTAAAAAAACTTATTTAATATATAAAATCCTTACAGCGTAGGATTGTCACATGCTCCGAGTGTAATCCTTGTAAAATATTTGGCATTTCCATCATTTTCTACAATGACATAATTTTGATTCCATAAATCATAAAGATTTCCTATTAAGGCATCAAATGTCTGGTTAATTACAATCATAATATATCATATCATTTATCATTAAAGTAAAAAAAATTACCATATATCATTTTTAAATCTGTTAGAATCAACGGTCTACCTGTTTTAATACATAACTAAAAGTACAAAATGGTCCAGTATATGTAAATTTAATATGTTTGAAATAAATTTCTTTTCATATATATATGAAATTAATTACTTACCGTGATCTTGTTTAAAACACTATAATAGTAATCATCCTGATCATTAGGAAATTGTGATCCTAAGATTACAACTGGATCCAAATTTCTTCTTTTCAAATGGTAAGTTAATAAATTTACAATTGAATCGCTTTTTCCAATAACCATTAAATGACGCGCATCAGAATCATCCAAGTTTGAGTCAATTAATTTTTCGATTGAAACTTGTTTACAGGACCATGGATTATCATCATTATTGTAAGTTTTAATAAAATCTCCAAAATAATTTTCGCATAATTTATCACTACTCTCTACTCCCCCAAAATTACGAGCTAATGCCATTTGAATATTATCAGGAGTTACTTTATTTGATGAAAGCTGCTTGATTAAGGCGTAATAGTCACGAAGACCATGAAATTTTGGTAGGGTTTGACCGTGTTTCTCATAATTCAAATATGCTTTGGCTATAGATTCTAACTCAATACTTCTTGCACTTAAGAAACATTTGGTGACACTAACTAAATTATCCATATCAAACTGTGGTCTAAGGAAAATAAATTATCGATAATGAATAAAATATATTACATAAACTTTAACAATTCATTTTAAAAAAAAAAATAGCATACCTATGAACAAGTAATGCACGACCACTTTTACTAATATCAAGGTGATTGTTAGATATTCCCACCAATGAAACAGTTGGCCAAGTGGCTGGATAATTTGGTCCAAGCAAAGAGTGAAGCATTTTCAAAGGATCGAAGGGACCTGTTTCGGCCAACTCGACTACCAAAACAGTAGTAAAAATAATTTTCGTTAAAAACATAAAAAAAAAATACGTATTGTAATAATAGTTACCATTCTCAAGCAAAACCACGCTAATAACAGGAAATTGCTTAGAAGTTATTTCCTGATATTCATTAGCTTTGTTAAACAATTTAATTATGTCATCTGAAGTTGTAGACAAAGAAACTTGATGAGGAAATAAATAAACCTATTTATAATATAAGTAAAAAATAACGTAAATTAACAAAATGGACGTAATTCATACAGTATATGTATCGTAATATACAATACCCGTGGCAAAGATTTAAAATATTCATCCTCGGAATCTGAACCACGTAAATTTGAATTTATAAGACGAATAGCTAAAGATTTAGATGAGCTGTTATAAAATGTATTAAAAAAATATTAAATAATTATATTCAGAAAATTATAAATAATATCATAATTAATAATTATAATTAACATACCCCGTTTCTCCAATAATAAATACGGGAATTTTAGTCAAAATACAAACAATAGTAGCCAAAACATTTTCTAATAAAGTTTCATTTTTGGCTGTATTCGGAGGACATTGCATTCTATTTATATAATCATCCTGTTCTTCACGAATAATTTTGGAAAACATGTTTTCTCTAGTATTAATTTCGTGATCACGTAATATTTGTTCCATTTCACAACGATATTGATTACGTAAATCTTGTTTATATAACCGAGAATGATAACAAAGATTGAGTGCTAGAACGTAAGATCTAGTCCTTATTGCTGAATTACCAGGTGGTGGGTATATATGTCCCTTTTTATAAGCCGGTCGATTCTCAAGAGAATTATAAAAGAATTTTGCCAACGTTATAGCTCGTTTTATATCACGTAGACTAACGCTATGTGATTCCTCTACTTTACGTACGAATTTTTGAGAAGTAAATAAGAGTTCAGAAAATACGGGATGTGCTAATTTATTTTTTAATTCCTTTTCAACCATAATTTGAATATATTTGTACTCATCATTTGGTTTTATGATACCAAAGTCCCAAACATAATCCAAAATTTGATCAGGAAGTGGTTTGACTTGATAAACAAGATTAATTTGGTTTTCATCATGTCCTTTGTCTTTACTTGCCTCGCTTTGAATTCTTTTACGATGGCGGTATGGGTTACAAGTAGCGAATAACCGAATATTTGGATGTATAGGCTTACCCTTAAAATCTTTATTTGATATTAAATCTGCAAGTAATCCTAAACGATTACATGTATTTACTTCATCCAATAATATCCATGTTTCACCTTTTTCTGCTTTTTTCAAAGCATCATTCATAAATATCATGATAGTTTCTTCATCAATTCCGGCGTGAAGATTAAGAGTATATAGTTGAACTTCAACAATCATGGCTAAATATGTAATCAAACTTGTCTAAATAATGCAACGAAAATTAGTTAATAGTAATTTCAAAATTTGTAAACCGTTTTAAATCATTAAAACTTGCCTTGCTACATCCCGCTTCACCACAAATTACAACCGGAATATTTGCGCGTACTCTTAAAAGAATTAAGGCCATCTTCATCAGATTATCAGTAGTTATGGCATATTCCGGAAGATTCAATTCTTCATTTGGTTTACGTACTATTGTTGCCAATTTTATAAAAAGTTCAGTTGTAGTCATCGTATTATAATCTTCTAATTCCTGACCATTTAACAATAATTTAATATTATCAGATACTTCATTCTTATCATTATATAAAAGATAGGAGCTTAAAGTATAAGGATTAAAAAAATAAATATTATAATTTGAATTATCAAATTCGTTAATCTTATTCTCATATTCGGAAGATAAAGATTTAAATTGCGCGGATTTTGCTTTAATAGATTGGATTACGAAATCTTTTGAAGTACTTAATAATGATTTAATTATTGTTGATCCGATATTAGCTTCTTTTAAATCTAATTTTAAATTATTTATTGTAAAATATTGACTTGATAAAAATCTAATTAATTGATCCGCTAGAATATTTACAAAGATTTCAATACATTTAAACGATAATATATATTTGTCGCTTTTATTCAAAAAATATTTCATAATGAGATGTTGACAAAATTCTTCCGGTAAAGGATGTTTAATATCATGACCTAAATATTCCTCTGTATCAATTTTTTCAAGATCGTATAATTTCAAATAATGACAAACTATTTGAACTGGACTCGTTATTTCTTGAGACACTCTAAAGTTTTCAATATTCCAATTTAAGTATTTGTGATGAGGAAATCTTAATATAGGAAGATATCTAAGTAAATTTTGATTTGCTGAAGATGATATCTCGACAAAAATAAAAGTATCAGGAATTGAAACTATTACATTATAATATGAAACTAATTTAAAAGTCAACAATTCAAATAAAAATAAATTCACTTCTTCGGGATAATCAGCCGATAAAATAATGATATGTAAGCTTTGTATTTGCTTAAGTTTGCAAGCTTTAAGCTTATTTACAAGATATTTAAGATCCATATTATCGCTTATTAAGAAACTAAGTGGAATTTTTTGTTTAGAATAGCTAACTTCTTTAATCCACTCAGTTTTTCCTTGACCGGGTAAATCAGAAGAAATACATGTTATATTTGTAAATAATTCCTGATAAACTTCCTGCAATATTTCAGCATCTAATTCGTTAATCTCTTGAGCTTCTAAAGAAAATTGTTCTAAAATATAATTGGACATTTCAGATTTTAGACAACATAGAAAGGTTAATAGATAATCTTCATTCTTATGTTCTAATTGCATTACTTTGATGTAGTTATTGAAATTATATTGTAATTCAAAGTCTAATATTTCTAAATTTACGATACAGAACAAGCTATTTTTATATCCATTGCTTGATGCAAAAAAACTCCTTTTAACGAAAATTGCAAGTTCTTCCATTGTAGTTGATGATGTACAAATCAAAATTTGCCATGGTTCGGGATAATATCCATAACTAGCATATAATGACACAATAGAGTTTGTAAGTTGTATTTTATCAGTATACGTAGCAACAAATAATTTGCTTTTTGTAATGATTTCACGTTGTCCAGCACTTTTAATTTTACGTAGCTGTTTTGGAATATTTCTAAAAATTTTTTCTAATTCGTTTCCAATTTCACAAAGAATTTCAAAATGATCTTTAAATCCATTTAAAATTCCTTGAACATCTCCATGAGATGGTAATTGAGCTTTACTGTTAACAAAACTAATCAACGCTTTGCATTCCTCTTCATTTTCCTTATCTAAATTTTCCGATGTAAAATAATCATAAAGTGACAAGATATGGTGAGAAAAAAAGAATGTTAAATAATAACATCTTTTAGGCGCATGATCCAATATGACTTGCCTATAAATTTGTGAAAGTAAAACTCATTAATTTTCTTGCAATGCTAAAATAAAGAATATAAAACAACTGTTATTCAATATAAAACATTCACCATTTTTCGAGTTCATCTTTTAAAAATTTACGATAATCTTCCATGTTATTTGTTCCTTGTAATTTCTTTTCAAATTTTCTATAACCAAGATGTCCAATTTGCATTAACATAGATGCCGTATTAATTATTTCTTGTACGACATCAACTTGATGAATAAATTCATCCAAAACATTCTTTGACATTTCCTCTTCTTTGTCAATTATTATTTTAATAATAGACTCGTCAATCAAAAAAGCTCGTCTACGTAAATCTAAAATTTCATTTAAATTATATTTCACGTTAGATTTAGAGGAATATTCTAAAGAAACCACGCATTTGCCTTTTACATCACGTGCAAAAGTGTAAATTCCATTAAGCACAGCATTCTTAATTTTCTCTTTAGTATCTTCGTCGCCATTTTGAATTTTATTGTATGTATTTTGAAATATTGAATTGTTACTATTACATAATGCAATCTTTTCTCCTAAAGTATGATCCTTCTCAACAATATGAAGTAATTCTTCCAGTAAATCATTAATGGTAGTTTCTTCATTCTTATTCAATATAGGAAATAAAAATTGATTCACTTGAACAAGTAATGAGAGTTGAGCCAATTTTTCATCCGAATGATCGTTCACATCATTATACAAAATTTTAATATCATGTTTGCTGAGTTTCTTTAGAAATCCAATAAGTTCATCAGCATGTGATAACTCCTTTATTAATTCCCAACAATCTTGATTAACATTAATGAAATTTTTATCAAGATAATCGAAAAGATTATTCGTTTTTTCAAGTTCCAAGGAATCATCTTTTAAATTACGGATTGATTTAGATAACAAATCATCATCGTTGTGTTGTACTCCAAAAATTTCCACAACCTTTTCTAGCTTCTCAAGTCGTTCGATCCATTTTGAAAAATCGGCAAGAGTTTTTAGTAATCTTTCGCTTTTTTCCATCTCACAGTCTCCCATTAAATCAAGCTCTGAATTAACATCCGTAACGTTTCTCCAAAGTAAATATGCTTCTGAACATTTAAGTTTTCCCCATTCTTCAAGTTGTTTATAAAGAGCATTATACTTATCGAAAACAATCGGAATTAATTCTTGTGCTATGTATTCTACTTTTGTTGCTGCAACATCTTCCCTAATGCAAGCTTCAAAGATATTTCGAAAAATTTGAGATTGGCGAAACTTGTAGCAACACTTTGCACTTTCCAAAGTTTTCTCATGAAACGCTAAATAATCTGGTGCTAACGCCTGTTTCATTTCTACTTTATCTAAATTTGTCGTGTGCTGTTTTAAATCTTTAATATAATCATATACATCCATTACTTGAGCAACTGGACAAAATTCGGTATAAAAGGTAAGAAGTATGGTAGTCCAAAATCGATAATTATCATAAAACTTTCTGATTTTCGCGATTTCATCTCGAGTGACAGTTATATCTCGAAAGTCAATTAAATCCCCTAAAAAACTCTTATTGGAAGCCGAACAAAAATGTCTAAATAGTTTTTTGTCAGAATATTCTAAAAGTTTTTGCAATAATTGCATATCAATCATTTTTTCAGCGAATAATGAGCCAAGTTCGTTAATAGACTCTCTAATACGTTTAATAAATGGATGTGAATCAAGTTTTGCGACGCTCCCACCAGCACATAATATAACGTTCCAAAATTTTCTAGCTTTTAAAATATTTAAATGATGTTGTGAGGAAGTAAATGCGGATGTTTGATCTTGCAATATTGTCATGATATGATACAAAATATCTTCGCTCATCCTAAAAAATTTATAATAAATTAGTTGCGTATTTTTAAATTAAGGAGTACTTCTTTTGAAAGAAAAAAAATTATTTAAACTTACGAGTTCGGAACCTCTAAAATTTCGCCTTTGTGAAAGCAAATTACAAATACATTGTGTAATAACTCATCATTAGCTTGTTGAACGGTCTTGTTTAATATTTCTTTTACAAAGTTTGAAAATAATATTTTAACATCATCTTGATCTAACGCTACTATTAATATTGTTGCAGCGAAGATATGAACTTCTGAACATTCCTTTACTATTTTTATAGCGGTATCTGTTAAACTTTGCCAAATATTAATCCTGTAACCAAGTAAAGGATGAATACGTTCTAATAGTTGAAATACCAGAAAAATAAATTTGCTGTCGTTTAATGAACTCCCATTAACCGTTCTTGTATAAAGTTTGGACGAAAGATTTTTAATCCAAGTTGTACATATGTTTGGTAACTTTTTCTCTTTATCCGAAAAATCACTACGAAACCAATTATCTAAAAGTTCTGGAAATATATTTAATAATTCCAAAATGTGAGACTTAGATATTAATTCTAATGTTTTAATAAATTCTTCTCCACACCAATTTAGACTAAGAAGAAGTCTTTTAATAGCAGAAATATTTTCGTTTGACCATTCCTTGCTCGAATTTTCAAGTAAAAATAAAGTACGGGACTGAAAAACTTCGGACAAATCATATCGATAGTATATCGGAAGTTTTATAAACCGAGATTCTAAATCAACAGCATCATCATCATCATGAGAGATATTCTTTCGAACTTGTTCGATAAAACACCTAAAAATAGTTTTGTCCAATTTGTTATTGCGTAAAAGAATATCACTCCATAGTTTAAAAAGGGAGTCCGTATTATGACATAATTGAATTAACCACTAAAAAAAAAATCAACACTAATTAAAATTTTTTTTGTTTTAAAAAAAAAACTTATATTAGTTATATAGTCGATAATCAAATTACCTTTGCGACTTTGATATAAACTTGAGGTTCAATATCTTCAATATAAGGTCCGATTATTTGAACAAAGTTTGCTAAATCTTCGTTAGAATACTTTAAGGTTTTTAATTGATCAATGAAAGCATAATTAGGATCAATTTCATCCGAAATTGTAAAAATAATTGGCCAATCAAATTGCATCTGAAAAGCATTATGTCGGACTAGAGCAATAATAGCAGTAGACATTAGGTCTTTAGTATTTGAAAGTAAAGTTTCTTGATCATAGCCTACGAGAGCGTTAAGTAATAATTTAGATTGGAAGTTAACTGGCAGTTCATGAAACGTGCCTTTCTCCCTTGAAATATAATATCCTAAGATAAGACACAAGAAAAGCCGTTTTTCTTTGAATTTATCATCAATATGACTGAAAATGAAGTCAAGATCTGAAGCGCGGATCGTATAATAATTGTGAAGGGATAATAAATGTTGAAATTCCATAACTTTATCTTTTAGGTTATTACCCTTGATAGAATTATAAATATAATCTACAAAAGCAAAATCACGTATAGCGTATAAGCTATATTGATGGTTACTCTTCCATATATCAAATTGATTATTTCTTTCAATATCCAACGTGCGACAATCTTGAAAACTTTCTTCGAATCCTTCGAATACAATTTTTTCATTTCCTCTAGAAAACATAGACTTAGGTACTATGTGAATAGCATATTTATATTGAATAATAAGTTCACTATGAGAAAAGAAATGTGATTTGCACAAAGAAGTTATAGTAATCGGATCAGATTTCCAATATGTTAGATTTTGTTGTCGAAGCTTTACAGGGGTTTCCCATGAACCTAATTCCTTCTTATTGCCAAGAACTACGGGTTGACCAATTTTTTCAACACCTTCTGGCAAGTGAACATGGAAAGTAAATTTAATTTCATGGGGGGCAAGCCAATCATTCATGTTCATGGCAATTAATATTCGAAAGTTTTTACCTTGTTTAAAATAAATTGCTACTTTAATTAATTTAGAGCAAATTAAATTAAACGATCGATTATTGAAAACAATAATTTATTATTAATGAAAAAAAAAGAAAAAAGAATAGGCGTTAATTAAATATTTGGTTATTGTTACTCACAAAAGTCGTACTAAATAATAACAAATTTGGAAACAAAAAGAAAATACTAACTCGATATAGATTATCATGACTAATTGTCCGGAGCAAAGCGGAGGACTATCTCTGGAGACGAAAATGTAAAAAATGTTTATCCCCTGAAAAACGTCCTTCCACAAAAATGATAACAATTTCCTTTTTTTAATAATCACACACTTCGTGTTATTTCCTTTTGGAACCCCTGAAATATACTCGTTGTTACGTCACTGAAATTTTGTGCTACATTTGATGAAGTAAAAAAAGATGGAATTTTTTTTGCTTCGGACCTACAACGGTTTCCGTTTCCCTAGTTACGAAACAGACTTGACTAATTTTATTTTAGTTCTTGCGCTACCTGAAATCATTTGGTCATTACCACAGCAACATATTTTTGTTTTTGGTTCGGTAATTGTTCTATGAAACAGGAATTTCATTTCCTAATGTTTCGGTAAATATGATGCCTGACGTAACGTACTGTATAATTTGTTTTATTTAAATGGAGCTGCATACCAGAACTTTTTGGAGTCAAATGAGATTAATTAATTTAATTACTTTATATAAAAAATTTATGGCCTCTTTACTTACTTTTTATCCTCCCGAACAGGAAAAATGCAAATAACCACACGAAGCAATAGAAGCATGTTGTACGACTGTGAGCACATTTCCAGTTAAAATTTATATCAGTGACGCTTTATTCCATATTCCGTATCTTTATAGCGATGGCAAGATTGTAAGTTAATACAACAATATTATATAAACAAAATAAATAAATAAGAAATAAAAAAATAGAAAAAAAAATCGTTTCATTACTTCTCACTGCTTTAAATATCCGACTTGATCTGAGTATTTGACTCGGATATATTATAAATTATGTGTCTAACGAGTTAAATAAAATTTTAATTTCATGAAATTTGTCCGAATTATCAATTTCAATTTTTTGAAAATTTGAAAACGTCTTTTTGCAATTGTACAATTATAAACAAACATATCAACTAAAAAAAATTTCGATTCGCCGTTAAAATCAAAATTGCTGCGCCACACATCATGAATGAAAAATCTTCGTATAGCATGCCAAATTATTTATTATCAACATTTTACCAAAATAATCATTAAAATCTGCAAAAATATTAAAATAATTAAATAAATAACTGCAATATTGACGTATTATTTTAAAAGTTGTTACAACTGTTTCAACCTATTAAACTGTTTGTTTAACGCCAATGATGAACTCTTTTAGAGGAGGATGAGTTGCCTTATTGAATAAAAATCATTCACAATAAAAACACTATTAAGTGATAATATCCCAATTTTATTTTTATTTAAATTGAACTTCCCTTTAAACTTTTTAAAAAAATCTGCAAACAATTAAGTTGAAACAGCCTAACATTGTCTCAACATACTACTTTACCATTTCTTTAAAGTCAAATTTAAAGTCTTAGAAATGGCGTTTTACATGAGAAAACACCGAATTTCGGTTATTTTTCGCCTAATTTACAAACTGGATTGGATGAAAACCGCAGAATCTGGATATCTGAAAAAAAAATCTGAATTGAACCAGATACGAATCGAAGTACTATCAGAAGTCATTTTTCCTGCAACGGAAGTATAATCTTCCCAGAAAGTTCTCAATTTTTCATAAATTAACATTTTATTAAATTATGATTAAGTGAAAATCGATATGTCGTCATTCATACTAAACGTTATGTCCCACTACGCCAATAAAAAAGGTACCGTTTATGCAACTACAGACGGAATCCCTTGCTAAACTTGTATTGCACATTATTAATCAATTTAAACAGAAGACCTAAATCATGTCTAAAACAAGAAGCTGACCCATATTATATAGTATATACAGTATATGCAACGGTCCATTTCCTTCTTGTAAAGAAACGTAGGAATTTTTATTATAGATCACTGTTTCAAACTAACGAAATATAAATACCTTGGAGGAATCATCATTAATAGTGAAAGAATTTATGAATCAGTTGGCTAGTAAAGGTTCAGACTCGAACTGGCGAAAAAGAAGAAGATGCTGAAAATGCCTGAAATGGATTGTGCTGCAAATACAGACTCCTCTGTATATCGTGTCTTGAATAAAAGAATTGATCAAGCTGAAATTCGTTCAAAAAAACAAATGATTGGGATCTTATGCTCTTTTTATTTTTATTTTTATTTTATAGCCAGTAGGACTCATACACAGTACAAATTATGTAAGACCGCTCAAAGACAACCGCCTATCGTTATTATAGTCCTATAGGATCTACACGCGCAAATAGAAGTTAAACCGTCAACATTTCATGGATGTATGTTGCTCATAAACGAAATGTTTCACCTCATTTTAGTATATGAAGATTTTTCAATGCTATTCCATTTATTGATATATAAATTCAATTTGCATCGACATTTAATCTGCACTATGATTTATGAGTAAAAGAAAAAAAACAAATAATTTCTAAAAGAAAAATAAAAAAATAATTATAACAAAGTCAACCCAAACAGGTCACCCAATATTACTTGATCTATCCATCTAAATAAATTAAAATGTATTATAAATTAATCGCAAAAAAGGCATTTTATTGCAATCTTTTATAAGCTCAAAAATTAAACTCACATAAAAAAGGTAAGCTGAGGAAGAAGATGATGATAATTTTTAAGATATTACAGAAGTTATTATTTCTTTTAATATAAAGTGACTAGCCTGACTTTTAATAGAAATCAAAAATTTATCTTAAAACGCGTGATATTTTCGATACCGGATAATTACGATAACTATAGCTTGTATAGTAAAAAGACAAATCCATCTAAAAATACGGTAATTAACTATTTACTACAACTACAATGTGCCCTTGACTACGAGTACATGTAACTACATTACCCTTCACATACGTAGTTACGTAATCATGTGACTGCGCCATAACTGCATGACGACTACGTGATATAAAATTTGTGCTCGCTGTGCTCGCTGTACTCATGTAATCATCACTAAAATAAATTTTCAATTTAATAGTCTAATAAAAATTGAAAGAGAATAATAATTTTGTAAAAATGGTTTCAAATTACCTAAAAAAAGAAGATATAGCAGCAATCTAATAAAAATTAGAAAAAACTCAAATAGTAAGTTCGTCAATAAAAAGGATTTCATAATTAAGATTTACTGTATGTATAACGCAGTATTGTGATTACATAAGTCTATGATTACGTGATATCTATAATTACGTGGAAGTACATGATATCACGTACTCGTAGTCACACCTGCATTGTAGTTATAGTAATTAAATATATAATGGAATTAATAATACAGCCCACTCGCTTTACAACGAATTTTGATTTAACGAATTTCTAAATATAGCGAACCTTCGGTGTTGTACCAATTTTTTCAAATAAAAAAAATCTTGTTATACCGAAGATTACTAGTAAAATTCTGTATAACGTTTAACGAAGTAAGTCTATAACCAGTGTATATAAAATGTATATAAAATGACTCTTATTATAACGAATTTTTGTTAATAACGTTCATAACGAAGATATTTTGTGTGACATGCGTTATCCGTAATATAAGTATTATACATTTACTGCAACATACAAAATTTTACTGAGTTATACCAGATTTTCATATCATGTTAACGAATGTTTTTATAACGAAGGCCTGATTGGCCAACCACTCACTAGGGAGTAGACTGTCCACTTAAATTTCTTCTTTATTAGTATTTAAATATAAATATTTATTATAATATAATAAACAATTCACTTAATAGTAAAATGAATTTAATATGAAACAAAAAAATATAAATAATATAAAAAATTTTGAGCTATATATATATAAGAGGAAAAGTACAGCTAAGAAAATTTACTATTTAACTTTAGAACTAAAATTACAATAATTTCAGCAAATTTAAAGATAAAATATTCAAGTAATATTATTTATAAATGGAAAATTTTATATAAATATCATAAATATCTTAATCAAATTTACTATATCTTTACCTTTTCATATAATACTTGAATACTAGTAAAATACTATATCACTAAAATAACTACAGTAATTTATGTTTAACAAACTACTGTATTTAAAATACTAAACCAAATTTTTTTTAACCTGTAAATTTTTTAAACTTTTTAGTTCTTGTTGAAGTTTTTCTAAAAGTTGATGCAGATGTATTATTTTGCCTTTCATTTATTGTTTTCTATTATTATAAATTATTATATATTAATAAATTAATAATCTCATTTAAATAAAAGTAAATAAAAATATAAAATATAATACCTCAATTTCATCAACAATAAAATTATAACAATTATAAGCATGTGATACTAGTAAATAAGTAGGAAATAATTTTTCAACTAATTTTTCTTCAACATCATTCCATAAATTTAATGTAAAATCCAAAAAGTATGTATTTAAATTCAAATTTTCAATATTAGAATCAATTAACAAAAATCTATAAATGAATCTTTTTAAAGCAAATGCAAATGCTTTAGCAGAAATAAGTTGCTGATTTTGATTTTCTGTATCCTTATAATTCATGATATTATTAATTGAATCCTTCATTTGTTGTGTTAATGGAATTTTAAATTTATCATCAATACTATGAATTGTTGAATTAGCAACCTGTTCTTCAATCAACTCATAAAACCCTACAATATGTTTTAAAGAAAATCCTTCTATAAATGTAATATTATAGCTTTCTAATTTTAACCACTGATTAATAAAATTTAAAATAAGTATATTATTATTTTTAATTGATAATTCTTTAATAAAACAAAGAATTATTTCAAAATGAAATAGTAGTTCAGGTAAGTCAATTGAATTTAATGAATTATTTAAAATTAATAAAGAATTTGAAGGCTGAAACATTGCTAAAGTCATTAACATTTTGTCTGCTGGAATAGGTTCTTGTGGTAATATCTTTTTAATATCAGAAAGAATTCTTGGAGAATTATGAAATAATTCATATTTGAATGAAAAATCTTTTATATAAAATTGATTATCTTCTATTTCAAAATAAACTTTGTTAAAAACCAATTTTTTAGCTAAATTCATTTCAATCTTCTGTAAATCAAAAATATAATTTATATTATCTTTTACTTTCATATTTCTTTGACTATATTTAAAAATTTTATCATCCCATTTATAATTAATAAAATTATTGTCTTGTGCCTGTATTACCTTCTTTGATTTAGTGCAATATATTTTAGAAATTAAATTATTCCAAGATAAAACTTCTAAGAATTTAAGATTTTCACATTTATTAGCAGAAATAGCCTTAATATTATCCAAAAATTCATTGTGTAATTTAATTAAAAAATCTATAATAGCACATATATAAATTCCAGTATCTTTTTGATCAATTAATCCGAAAATTACTGGAAGTTCAAGATTCATAATTGGTTTATCATAAGGTAATTCTTTACATTGATATTGAATAATATAATTAATAATAGAATTCCAGCTAAAAGCAAAATTTTCAAATAAGAATTTTAAATTACTAGCATATTCATCATCATCTGCAGATTCCTTTTTAATAAATTCATGAAATGACATATTTTGTGTCTCTTTTCTAGTTAAGTGATGTTCAAGTTTGAAGTTCAAAATTTTCACAAATTTAATAATTGGATGTAGATACTTAATAAGCTTTAATTTCTCATAATGTTTCAAAAATACTGAAAGAAAAGGATATTTGTCTAATGTTAAATTATTACAAAAGATATAAAGGTCATTAAAATTTACTTTTCTAATTGGTTTCCAAAGTTTAGGAAGATTTTTTGTTTCTACATTCGTAAAATTTTCAAGCCATATAAATTCTTCCTTTAATATTTCAAGCTGGTTCATATCAAATGAATTTTGTTGATATAAATTTAATACAAAATAAGATTGTATAATTTTAATAGATGGATGAATATTTTTTAAAGCTTCGTTAATTTTTTGAATCAATGACTTGGATAAAGAATTATTTTTTTGAAAATAGTTATTCCAAAATTTGTTAATAAATTCTTTCAGAAATGCAATTGAAGTTATTTGCTGTAAAGATAAATCTTTTTGCGTTATAATCACTTCAATTGAATCTTTGAAATAAAGTAATAATTCATCTAATTCAAATTCATTAAAAATATTTTGAATTATTTCACTGCAAAGTTCCACTATATGAGAGTCAATATTTTTGAAATTATCATTAATAGTATTTAATCTAATTGAAAGTTGCAAAGCTTCTTCAGAATTCTTAATCAATGCAAAAAATATTTGTTTATTTTGCTGAATTTCGGTAGTAAATATTTTCTTAATTATATTACTCATTAATTTGAACGAACTTCGTGAAAATATATTTTGGTAAAGAATTAAACGAGCATCAGATTCTAAAGGGATAAATTTAAGGCTTCTTGTAATAAACGATATAATTGGATTTATATTATTGTCATTTAGATTACTAAAAACTAAATTGATAATTTCAGTCATAATAAATTCTTGTTTTTTGCCGGATTTTCCTAAATAAATAATTTCTTTGATTTTTTCTGATGGAATTGAATTTATTTTGAATAAATCATCGCATATAAGCAATAAATTTAAATTTGAAAATTTTTCTGAATCACTATCAATCACTTTAATTACGGGTAAAATGGATAAAATATAATCCATATCTTGTTTCCATACTAGTTTATCATCACATATATTTTGTAAAGTCGAATTAATTGATTCTCTAAAGAGATATTGACCAAGTTTTCCGTGAATAATGAAGTCATTTTGAGCTTTTATAATAATATTTGGAAATGTTTCAACTAATTTTAATTGAATTAAAATTTCATTTGAATATTTCCACCAATAAATATGAAGAATAAATGGATCAATAATTTTATCTTCAGTTACTCCAATTAAATTTCTTAAAATAAAATCTAAATTTTCTTTACTGGTCAATTTTATAGAATAAATTGATAAAATAATTCTAATAAAATCATTATAATAAAATTCTGAATATTTTTGTAAATATTCAAAATTTGGATGTATAGAAATCAAATTATTTTTAAAATCTTCAATATGATCTTCATAACAATTCATTATTAATGTTTTCCGAATCTTGCTTTAATATACCTAATTCTTCATAATAATACTTTTCATAATAATTAATTAGATTCATATAATAATATGAAAAAGGAAATTCAAGATCATTAATTAAATACGGTATTTTATATATAGATGGTTTTGGTTCACATAAATTATCAATATTAATAACTGTATTATCCATAAAGAATCGTTTCCATAAATCAGATAATTCCTTTTCCTCATCAAATTCTTTCTTATTCTCATTATTGAAAAATGTAGACGTTGCTGATAATTTTTCAAGTGAATATAAAATCTTTGCAATTGTTTGCTTAATAATCATTCTTACAGAATTCTGTAAAGCCATTGAAAAGCAATCGTATTTTGATAAATTCTCTTTGTTTAAAGCTACTTCACATTGCCAACTTCTACAATTCTCTGATATCCATTCAAAGGCTTTAGTTTTTATGCATTCTATAAAGTATGAATCATTTATAATTTGTTTGTTCAATGTACTACAAAAAAAAGAAAAAAAATTAATCAAATTTCGAATCGAAAAATAATTCTACTTGGTAAAAATCATACCTGATATAATCTTTATAATATTCGTCAGATTGTTGATATTCTATGCATGATAAGCACCATAATAATTCATCACGCAAAAGTTTTTCAAATGGCATTGTCGAATTTGTTATTTTTTCAAATAGTATTGAATTAATTATATCATATAATGATTTATCCAGTAGATCTATTAATGGTACCTCTGGTGGTTCTAAAGATTCAATAGTAATTTGCTTCCAGTCACAAATAAAATTTGATGTTACTGATTCATATCCTCGTTGAATATATAATATTACACATATATGCTTCATAGGCATGTTTGTGTCTTGTTTAGTAAAAAATTCATTTCGAAACTGTTCAATAATGTATTTTACTAATTTGATATATTTTGTATCAATAATTTTAACATCACATTGGAGAAATAAAATTTGATCTGTTGACTCGAAAAAGAATTTTTTTACCAAATCTGAAAACTGAGCTTCAGTTCTAAACATGGACAAATTATACAATTGATATCTTAAAAAATCTTTTAGGCAAGAATTAATATCTGTATTAATTTTAGAGAATGTGCAAATAATTATTAATTGTCCTTTTGGATCCACCAATGACTTTTCTTGATTAAGCAAGGCATTAAAATAATCATAAAGTCTATCATGGTGTTGTCGATAAAAATAAACATGCTTCCACCGATCAATCTCATCTCGCTTCAAGGATGATAGTTCAGACCCTATAATTCCATCTGGAGAGGCTATTGTAATTAAGCATTCCTTGCATTTTTCCAAAATCGTATCATCGTTTGCTTCAGGATTATTCATTATAACATTTACAACCAAACTTTGTAATGTTTCATTCTCGCTAAATCCAACGAATAAATCCTTTTGGACAAAAATATTACATAACTGAGTTGCTGAATTAACTCTAACCGAAGTTGTTAACATTTGTTTTACCCAGTTGTTCAAATAATCCACAAGTAATTTTTGTCTATCGTTAAGTATATCATTTACCGACATTCTTTGTTTTTCAAACCGATTAAGAAGTGAAGGATCAGCTGAAGCCAAATTATTCTCATTCATGACAATAATGCATTTGAAACTTGGCGAAACGTAACTACAAAATATGAAATAATTTTTAATTCTAATTCAAAAAAAAATATCTATCAAATTTTATTAACTACTTAGTACTTACAGCATAGGAATAGTATATGCTCCCAATGCGATCCTCGTAACATATCCGAAGCTTCCAGTTGCATTATCATTTTGATCCCATAAATTGTAAAGATTCCCTAAAAATACAAATAAAAAATTTCTTTAAGATCTCATAATTTTACATTAACAATTACTACATAAAGTTACCGTAAATTATTTCCAGATCCGTTAGAATTAATAGTCTGCCTGCTTCGACATACATCTAAAGTAGCAAAATAATATTATATATGTAATTTTTAAACCAAATAAAATCTAATCTATTTTGAAACCAAAATAAATTACCATGATTTTTCTCATAACACTATAAGAATAATCACTCTGATCGTCTGGAAATTGTGATCCAAAAATTGAAACTGATTCCAAATTTCTTAATTGATAAGTTAATAAATTTACAATTGAATCACTTTCACCAATAATCATTAAATGACGCCCATCGTGACAATTTAAATTTGAATTAACTGATTGCTCGGTTGGAATTTTCTTATAAACCCATGGATATTTACTATTAAGCATTCTAATAAAATCTCCAAAATACTTCTCGCATAATTTGATATTACTTTTTGTTCCTCCGAAATTACGAACTAATGCTATTTGAATATTCTCTGGAGTCATTTCATTTAATGAAATCTGTTTGACCAATGCATAATAGTCACGAAGACCGTGGAAATTAAGCGAAGCTTGGCCACATTTTACATAATCTAAATATGCTTTAGCTAAACATTCTATAGCACTTTTTTCTCCAGGCCAAATAATTTTAGTATTTAATACACTATTAACCAAATCATCTAAATCAAATATTGGCCTATAAGGATAATATAGAAATTATAAGTAAATTGTATCCCAACAACTTATTTATTATTTTAATGAAAAAAAATACCTCTGAACAAGTAACGCACGACTACTTTTACTAACATCGAGGCAACGATTAGATATTCCTATAATTGAAACAGTTGGCCCAATGGCCGGAAAATTTGGTTCAAGCAAAGAGTGAAGTACTTTTAAAGGATTGATGGAATTCGCTTCAGCCAATTCGACTATATAATATAAATCATTGATTGAAATAATTTCGTCTAAATAAATAAATGACTATTGGATATGATACTTACCATTTTCAAGTAAAACTGCGCTAATAATAGGAAATTGCTTAGTAGAGGTTACCTGATATCTATTAGCTTTATCAAACACTTTCATTATACTATCAGAAGTCAAAAGCGGGGATCCTTGAAGAGGAATTAGATAAATCTATTTTATAAAGACATTAATTTAAAGATAATTTACAAAGAATAAATGTGTATTTTTAACATTTTAACTTACCTGCGGTAAAGATTTAAAATACTCATCATTAGAATCAGATCCACGCAAATTTGAAATTATAAGACGAATAGCTAAAGATTTAGACGTGCTGTCATAAATACATATGATAAATAAGGATTAAAATATTTGAGTAATGCTTGCAAAATTAACGATCAAATAATTTAATAAAAATTTATTACAAACCCAGCCTCTCCAATAATAAATACAGGAATTCTGGTCAAAATACAAACAATCGTGGTGAAAACATTTTCTAATAAAGCTTCATTCTTTGCTACATTAGGTGGGCATCGCATTCTATTAATATAATCTTCTTGTTCTTCACGAATAATTTTAGCAAATATGTTTTCCTCAGTATTGATTTTATGATTTTGTAATATTTGTTCCATTTCATGACGATATTGATTACGTAAATCTTTTTTATGTAACCGAGAATGATAACAAAGACTAAGTGCTAGAATATAGGATCTAGTCCTTATTGTTGAATTACCGGGTGGTGGGTATATATGTCCCTTTTTATAAGCTGGTCGATTCTCAAGAGAATTATAAAAGAATTTCGCCAACGTTATAGCTCGTTTTATATCACGTAGACTAACGCTATATGATTCCTCTACTTTTCGTACGAATTTTTGAGAAGCAAATAAGAGTTCAGAAAATAAGGGATGTGCTAAATTATCCCTTAATTCTTTTTCAACCATAATTTGAATATATCTGTACTCTTCATTTGGTTTTATAATACCAAAGTCCCAAACATAATCCAAAATTTGATCAGGAAGTGGTTTGACTTGATAAACAAGATTAATTTGGTTTTCATCATGTCTTTTGTCTTTAATTGTCTCACTTTGAATTCTTTTACGACAACGGTATGGATTACAAGTAGCGAATAACCGAATATTTGGATGTATAAGCTTATCCTTAAATTTTCTATTGGATATTATTTCTGCAAGTAAACCTAAATGATTACACGTATTTATTTCATCAAACAATATCCAAATTTCAGCTCCTTCTGCTTTTTTCAAAGCATCATTCATAAATATCATAATAGATTTTTCATCAATTCCAGCGTGAATGGTAAGAGTATAGAATTGAACTTCAACTATCATAGCCAAATATGTAATCAAACTTGTCTAAATAATGTAATAAAGTTTGTCAAATAGTCTATATTAAAACAAATTGTAATTATTCAATAGCTAAAGACTTACTTTGCCACATCCTGCTTCACCACAGATCACAACTGGAATGCTTGCACGTACTCTTAAAAGAATTAAGGCCATCTTTGTCAGATTATCAACAGATAAAGCATATTCTGGAAGACTCAATTCTTTGTTCGAACCACGTGCTATTGCTTCTAGTTTCAATAAAAGTTCATTTGCAGTCATTGTATTATGATCACCCAATTCCCAATTTTCCGGACTAACAGGTACTTGGCTCTTTAGTAACAATTTAATATTATCAGGAACCTTATCCTTGTCGTGATATAATACAGTGAAAGAATTCGAAGTGTGTGAATCAAAAAATAGTATGTAATCGTATGAATTGTCAAATTTAATAATCTCATTTTCATATTTAGGAGTTAAGGACTTAAGTTGAGTCGTTTTTGCTTTAATAGATTGATTTATGAAATTTTTTGAAGTACTTAATAATGATTTGATTATCGTCGATCTGATATTAGTTTCTTTCAAATTTAATTTTAAATTGTTTATTGTGAAATATTGACTTGACGAGAGTCTAATTAATTGATTCGATAAAATATTAACGAAGATTTCAATATATTTAAATGATGAAATATTTTTATCATTTTCATCATTTTCATTCAAAAAATATTTCATAATTAGATGTTGACATATATCTTGTGATAAAGGATCTTTGGTAGATTCTTGCGCTTGAACGTAAATTTCTTTTGTATCAATTTTTCCAAAATCATATAATTTCAAATGACGACAGACAATCTGAATTGAACTTGTTACTTCTTGAGATACTCTAAAATCTTTAATATTCCAATATAAATGTTTATGATGCGGAAATCTTAACATTGAAAGATGTCTAAGCAAATTTCGATTTACTGAAGATGATATCTCAATAAATATAAAAGTATCAGGAATTGAAACTCTTACATTATTATATGAAACTAACTTAAAAAATAGTTCAAATAAAAATAAGTTCACTTCTTCGGAATATTCAGCCGATAAAATATTGATATGTAAGCTTTGTATCTGCTTAAGTTTACAAGCCTTAAGCTTATTTACAAGATACTTAAGATCCATATTATCGCTTATTAAGAAACTGAGTGGAATTTTTTGTTTAGAATAGCTAGCCTCTTTTATCCACTCAGTTTTCCCTTGACCAGATAAATCAGAAGAAATACATGTTATATTTGTAAATAATTCCTGATAAACTTCTTGCAATGTTTCAACATCTAATTCGTTAATCTCCTGAGCTTCTAAAGAAAATTGATCTAAAATATAATTAGACATTTCAGATTTTCGATAACATAGAAGTGTTAATAGATAATTTTTATTCTTGTATTCCAATTGCATTACTTTGATGTATTTTATAAAATTATATTGTAATTCAAAATCTAATAGTTCTAAATTCACGATACAAAACATGCGATTTTTATATCCATTATTTGATGCAAAAAAGCTTCTTTTAATGAAAATCGTAAGTTCCTCCATTATAGTTGATGATGTACATATCAAAATTTGCCATGGCTCGGGATAATATCCATAATTAGCATATAGTGACATAATAACGTTTGAAACTTTTGACTTATTTGTATAAGCCGCAACAAATAATTTGCCTTTTGTAATGATATCATGTCCAACACCCCTAAGTTTACATGATTGTTTTGGAATATCTCTAAAAATTTTTTCTAATTCACTTCCAATTTCACAAAGAATTTCAAAATGATCTTTAAATCCATTTAAAGTATTATGAGATGGCAATTGAGCTTTATTGTTCACAAATCTAATCAATATTTTGCACTCTTCTTCATTTTCCTTATCTAATTTTTCTGACGTAAAATAATCATAAAATGCCAAAATTTGGCGAGTAGTAAAGAATGTTAGGTAATAACATTTTCCTTGCGCACGGTCTACTATATCCTCCCTATTAATTCGTAAAATTAAAATTAATTCATAGAGATAATTAATAAGTAATATATAAATGACATATTTACCATTTTTTGAATTCATCTTTTAATAATTTTTGATAATCTTTCATATTACCTGTTCCTTGCAAT
This sequence comes from Rhizophagus sp. LPA8_4_AMF, assembly GCA_021464525.1. Taxonomy (NCBI): domain Eukaryota; kingdom Fungi; phylum Glomeromycota; class Glomeromycetes; order Glomerales; family Glomeraceae; genus Rhizophagus; species Rhizophagus sp. LPA8_4_AMF. Next base: position 8,221 of record JADRCO010000277.1, on the reverse strand, counting down.
TCCTTTTCAAACTTTCTATAATTAAAATGACCAATTTGAATCAACGAAGACATTATATTAATTATTTCTTGCGCAATATTAACTTGAATAACAAATTCTTCATTTGTAACCAAAAGAGCTTGTTCACGTAAATCCAAGATTTCATTCATATTATACATTACCACGTTAGTTTTAGAAAAATATTTTAATGAAATAAAGCACTCATCATCTTTTTCTTCTTCACGTGTAAAAATGAAAGTACCATTAAATACGGCATTTTCAATTTTTTCCGAAATATCTTCACGATATTGAATATTATTGTACATGTTTCGTAATGCTATATCGTTACAATTAAATAATGCAATCTTCTCCCCTAAAGTGGGATCCTTCTCCACAACATTTAATAATGCAACTAAAAAACTGTCAATACCTCCCATTTCATTATTCATAAGAGGAAATAAAAATTGCCTGACTTGAATAAGTAATGAAACCATATCTTCTTGAACCTCATCAATGCCATTAATCAAATTTTTAATATCGTGCTTGGAATTTTTTTTAAAGAATATTATAAAATCATTAGCATTTGATAGTACTCTTATCAATTCCCAGCAATCTTGATTAACGTTAGAAAGACTTCTATTAGGACAATGAAAAAAATTATTTATTTGCCCAAGTTCTACTTCTTTTAAAATACGAATTGATTCTGATAGCAAATTATCTTCATTATGCGGTACTCCGAAGATTTCCATAACTTTTTCAAGTTCCTCAAGTCTTTCGATCCAGTTTGGAGTTTTTAAAAGTCGTTCAAGTGTTTGCATAAATTCTTGGCTTTTATATTTTTTACAGCCTTCTATTAAATCAAGTTCCGCATTGATATTCTCAACATTTTTCCAAAACAAAAACATATCCCAACATTTGAGTTTTTCCCATTCTTCAAGTTGTTTGCACATAGCATCATACTTTTCAAAAACAATTGGTATTAACGTTTGTGCTATATACTTCACCTTTGTTGCTGCAGTATCTTCCTTAATACAAGCCTCAAAGATATTTCGAAAAATTTGAGATTGGCGGAACTTGTAGCAACGTTTTGCACTCTCCAAAGTTTCCTCATGGAACGCCAAATAATCTGACACTTGTTTCGCCTTTATTTTATCTAAACTTTGCACATCCGTTACTTTCTCGGATAGACAAAATCCGCAATAAAACATGGAAGTACATCGAGTTGAGATTGATAATTATTAAATATTTTTCTAAGATTTGCAATTTCATCTCGAGAGACAATTACGTCTCCCAATGCTTTCTTAGCTGCGTCAAAATGCCGAAACAGAAATTCGTCTTCATATTCTAAAATTTGTTGTAATAATTGGATATCAATAGCTTTTTCACGAAGTAAACTAGCCAGTTCGTTAAGAGACGTTTTAATATTTTTAACAAATAGATTTGAGTTAAGTTTTGCGACGCTTCCAGTAGCGCTTAATATAATATTCCAAAAGCAACTAGCCTTTAAAATATTTAAATAATGCTCTGAAGCGCTGAATGCAGTCGATAGGCTTTCTAATCTAGTCATAATATGACACAATATATCTTCGCTCATCCTAACAATTTATTAGTAAACAATAAAAATTAAAGCATTACACATATTTAATAAACAAAAAATTATTACAAGCAACTTACATATTTGGAACGTCTAGAGTCTTGGTTGTTCTGCAATCGCAAATAATGCGTATCTTGTTTAGCAACTGATCGTGAGTTTGTTGAGTAGTCTTGTTTAATATGTCCTTTACCATCTCTAAAAATAATTCTTTAACATTATCTTGTTTTATTTGTACTATTAATTTAGTTGCAGCAAAGATTCGATCTTCTGAACAATTCTTCACTCTACCTATGGAAATTGCTGTTAAATCTCGCCAAATATTAATTCTTTGACCAAGCAAAGGATACATAAGATCTAATTGTTGAAATACCGAAAAAATAAAATTGCTATTATTTGACGATTTTTTATTGCTTGTTTTTGCATCAAGCTTGAGTAAAAGATTTTTAAACCAAATTATACAAATTTTTGGTATCTTTTTCTCTTTGGTGTCTGAAAAATCACTACGGAACCAATCGTCTAAAATTTCTGGAAATATATTTAATAATTCCAAAGTATGTGACTGAGATATTAGCTCTAATGATTGAATAACTTCCTCACTGTGCCAATCCAGACTATGATATTTTCATATGTCCACTTACTATTTGGACTTTCAAGTAAAAATATAACTTGATCTCGGAAAACTCCAGAAAATCGATCTCGATAATCTTTTGGAAATCTTTTGAAGTGGTATTCTAAATCAACAGCTTCACCATGAGAAATATTTGCTCGAACTCGTTCAGTAAAACATTTAGTGACTCTTTCGTCAAATATATTATTATGTAAAAGAATATCATTCCAAAGTTTAAAAAGAGAATCCATATTATGACATAATTGGATCAACCACTAAAAAAAAAAATTCACTAAATATTTTCCTATAAAATCATAAAATTTCGAAATTAATATAATTAAAAATATTCTAATTTTACCTTGGCAAGTTTAACGTAAGCTCCAAACTCAAAATTATTAATATAAGGTTTAATAGTCATTTCAGTTTCTTTAATAAACTGAGCTAACAAATTATCATCAGGATATATTAGAGCTTTTAAGTGTTCAATGAAATCAAAATTAGGATCGACTTTAGCAGCAATCGTAAAAATAACGAGCCAATCAAACCTCATCTGAAGGGCATTATGCTGGACTAAAGACGTAATAGCAGTATACATATGATCTTTGGCGTCTAAAGGAAAATCTTCTAATTTGTATTCATGTAGCGCCTTGAGCAATGATGCAGATGGAAATTGACCTGGTAACACGCCTTGCCTTGTAATAAAATAACTTAAAAGGAGACATAAGAAAAGTCGTTTTTCTCTTCTATCATCGACACGAACTATAAAGAATTTGAGATTTAACGCGCGTATCGTAAGTTCTTTGTGATGAGTTAACAGATATTGATAATCCAAAACTTTCTCTTTAAGGTTATTTACTCTTATAGCATTATAAATATAATCCACAAAAGCAAAGTCACGGATATTGTTTACATTTATTCTATATTTTTCAGAATGGAGATTATTATATTTCCATATGTTAAATTGATCACACCTCCTAATATCCAAAGTGCGATTGACATTGCCATTTCCTTCAAACGAAATCTCCACTTTCACATATTTCACACGAAAACCATATCTATTTACTAAAATAGCGTATTTATACTGAATATCATGAATTTCGTTGAAATTTGATAGCGAAATAATAACTGGATCAGATCGCCAATATGTTGGATTTGCAAGATATGGTTGATGAAGTTTTACAATAGGGTTTTCCCATGATCCTAATTCTTTTCCGTCGCCAAGAACTACGGGTCTACCATTATTTTCAATAAATTCTGGCAAATGAACATGGAAAATAACGTTAATTTTATCATTTTTCTCATTCATATTTGTTTAAGAAAAATCTTTTATGAGAGTGGCGTACTTGCATTTTATTGATACCCGGTGAAAGTTACACTAAATGTGTAGTGAAACCAATCGTTTGTTCTTTCACGTTATCAATTTATCGCTGTTTTCAAATTACCCTGATTGTGTAACAATATGTAAATCGGTTTTGAATTCTCCGATTTCTCATATTTTTTCACGAACTATTCTCATAAAACTTTTTGTTATGTTTAGTTTCTTGTAATTTCTCGCGATTTTATAAATGTTTTACTATAAACCACGTATTTACCAAGTTTCAGGTACAATATTGACTAAATAAAAGTTGGTTTTCAAGCTATATATTCCTTTTTTTTGAGATTTTCTAAATTTTCTTTTTGTAGATACTTTTAGAGATACAATGGCTAAAGCTATAGCAGAAGATCTCAAATGGCGTGTAATACTTTTATATAATGATGGATATTCAAAAAACAAATTGTTAAATTACTTTACATTGGAGGAACATTAGTCAAAAGAGTTCTTCGTATATATGCAAAATGAGGTTGTGTTGTAAATCCATGGCGACGTATACCAGGACGAAAAAAAGTTTTTAGTAGAAATGACATGAATGTAAGAATTGTTTGAGAAATTTTGTTTGTTGTAAGTATTTATTACTAATTATTCTGTTATATTATTATTTATCAGATATTACATGAAATTGTTCGTGAACATGTTGATTATTATCTTGATGAATTTGTTGAAAAAATACAAATACGAACTGGAAAGCGTGTTTCAGTTCCAACATTATGGAGATCATTAGCTTATTGTGGAATTACGCGTAAAAAGGTACATATTTTTGCAATTTTAATACATATATTATATGTAAACCAATAAACTAATCCTCTTTATTATTTTATTAGTTGCATAAAGCATCTGCAGAAAGAAATGAATTATTAAGAGGTGCATTTATTGCAACTATAGGTCATTATAGAACTGATCAATTAGTATTTATGGATGAGTCTTCAAAAGGTGAACGTACAATGACACGTCTATATTGTTATTCTAGAGTAAGTTCAAGAGCGTCAAAAAAGGTAGTTTTTGTCAGAGGTAAAAGGTATACTCTTCTACCTGCATTAAACCTTTGTTTCGTGCAGCTACCTTCTATAATATCTAAGCAGCTATACTTGTTCTATTAAAGAATTTGTTGTTTCACAAGTAGTAAGTATTTTATTTTAGATAAATACAATCATTATTATATTTAACACTAAAATCTAATATTATTTATATATTATAGCTTCCCCAGATGAATCCTTTTCCGAGTAAAAATAATGTTTTAGTTCTTGATAATGCTAAAATACATCATGATCAAGAACTACTTGATTATTTAGATGCTTTTGGTAAAAGTTGAGTTTTTACCACCCTATTCGCCTGATCTCAATCCAATTGAGGCTGACTTTGCTACAATCAAACAATTTTTGAAAAGAAATCGGTATTTTGTAGATGTTAGTTATAATCCTATGTATCCTTTACTTATAGCTTGCTCTCAGATTACTCCTCAAATGGCAAAAGGTTATTTTAGAGGATCTGGATATTTTTAAAACCATTTTTATAACATGTAAAATAACAAAAATTTAGTTATAAAATATAGAATTCAATTTGTAAATAAAATAAAATTTTTTTTTTAGAAAGAATGAAATGTCAATTTATTGTAATAAAACATAAACAATTTCAACAATGTCAAAATTTATGTCTAATTGTCTCAATATTTTCAATTATTGTTGCTTCAAATTATTTGTCACTCAATTTATGCAAATGTTTGACTTTAATTCTTTGTTTTTCAAATTCCTTTAAAAATTTAAAATAGTAATCTTCTGATTTCCCTACTTTGTCTATTTGTTGTAAAAATTCAATCATTGAAGATTCTGTTAAAAATAATTAAGGCATCATAGAATTGTAAGATGTTAAAGGAGATGATTGTAATTGTGATAAATGGGAAGTAAATAATCCTTGAAAAAAATTAGAAAAAAAGGATTAGCCATTTCATCAGATTTTGTAAATCATTAGAAACTTGTGATAAAGTATGCCAAGGCTGAAATCTATTTCTTGATGAATATGCAAATAAAGGATGTATTGGTGGTTCTTTAAGTGTTGCAAAACCATTAAACTAAATATTTTTTGAAATTATACATTAATTAAAGAATTAAAGCATAAATATAAATTAAATTGATTAACCATTTCTGTAGCCCAAGTTGAAAATATCATATTGCTTATTTCAACATGAGGTTTATGATCTTTTAAATAATGTCTATTATGCATAAAACACCATGTTTCTTTTCACAATTCTGTAACATTTTTGCAATCTTTTGACCAATTATAGAAATATCTAATACTTTTGGAATTTTATTACTGTTGCCAGTCTTTAAAATTAATGATTCGTCACAATGTTCTTCATCTTCTAAAGTAAAATTCTAATAAAACATATAATTCAGTTACTAATTACTAATTATTACTATTGCACCTTTTTTTTCATTTAACTGGCTTTTCATTTTCATTTTTTTTCATTGTAATAAAAATAGCCATTGACTTCTTTGCTGCAACAAGTTTAGTATATTCTGAATAAAAAATTCTTGAAGTTATGTACATCTATTAATAAAGTACCAGCTACTTGGTCTTTTTCTGATCTAAAAGAAATACAGTCAACTCTCTATAGTCACACATTTGGGACAAGCTATTTTCCATGATTATAATAAGATGTGACTATATAAAAAATTTCTTATATATGTTATGCCTCAGATTGATTCTTGCCTCAAATTAAATCTGACGCACCTCAGATTAAAATCGTTATCTGACGCACCTCACTTTGCAATAAAAAGTTGGTTACAATTAAACATTAAATTTTTAAATATAATATATATTTAATTATTAATAAAACTTATTTGCTGTATTTCAAATATTCAATCCTAAAGTTTTAGATTAATTGGATTAATGTTTACTTATGAAATCTTCATTAAAAAATGTGTTTATAAATGCAAATTTTTCAGATAATATTCACAATATAGGATGAGTGCTGGGAAAAGGAACCAAATTGAAATTTTTTTCAAAAAAAAATTTATAAGTAAAATAGATGTAGATCTGATTATTTGACTCAGAATATTTATTATTTTAAAAAAATTTTTTGTTGATTTGGTCTCTTGTCCTAGCATTTACCCTATATATATTTAATATGAATTAAAATTACATATAAATTATTTCAGAATATGTGCAATTTATTGTGACAAATAGGTTTACTTATGATATAAAAGCAATTTAATTAATAGGAAAAAAAGTTTATTTATAGCAGATTATATTCATACAATTTAAATAAGGTGTATCAGGTGACAATTTTAATCTGAGATGCATTAGATTTAATCTGAGACAAGAATCGATCTGAGCTACAACTATAAATGGCCCTGAAGTTGCTTTTTTAATTTTGGTTAGAAGCTGAAATCTGAAATGCCAAAATTGTTTTTTAATCTCCGAAATTAATTTATTTAATAGCCGAAATTTTGTTTAAGTTTTTTTGAATTCTTTAACTTAAAATACATTAAATTATTTAATTATTTTATAATTATTTATATAAAAAATATTAAAAAATATCATAATGCTGAAATTACTTGCCAAAATTAATTTATAAAAAATCAATTTAGGGGCCATCTATAGGCACAACATATATATATAATTCATAATTCTGGCCAAAAATTAACATAATTTTTAAAACATTATTGTATCATAACTCCGCCAATATTGATCATAGAAAGCTGATGATACCACCATTCGATTCGTCATAATGAGACGAATCTAATGGTAGTAAGATCATCAAAATTCAATCACTAGATCAATTTCTGAAATTAAAAATTATTAAATAGTTTTTGAGTAGTACAAACTAGTCAATATTGATCGTAGAGAGATGATCTTACCACCATTTGATTTATCTTAATGAGGCGAATCTAATGATATAAAATTCATTAAAATCCAATCACTAGATCAATTTCAAAAATTAAAAATTATTAAATGGATTTTAAGCGGTAACTCTATCAATATCGATCATAAAAAGATGATCTTACTACCATTTGATTCATCTCACTTAGCCGATTCCAACGATCTATTAATCATCTTTTTACTATTACTAGATGCTGAGATATTTAATAAAATATTATTTAGCGCAATAAACGTAAATCAAGAAATATTAAAATGCCAATTTTTGACATTTTGTTGAATTGCCCAACAGCCAGTGATCGTAGAAAGATGAAACTACCACCATTCAATTCGTCTTGATGAGATAATTCTAATAAGATGTACTATATTTTTCTGTAATTATTAGATGCCAAGCTAATTTATTATATTCTTTACATAATTGTGACTATAAATAGAGGTAGGCTCCAGTGAAAACATCAATCTGATCATCCAGTCAAATCACATGATTTATGTTAATCATTTCCTTTTTGAGTCAAATATTACATAAATTCCCAAAATTGGTAAGATCTATTTTTAGAAAAATATTTTTGTAGAATAGGTATTACCAAAAAAAGAAATAATCTGCATATCAGTGATCAATATTACGTGATCAGATGAAATAATGGATTGAATGGATGATCAGAACCTATCTCTAACTACATCAGCAAATTAAAACAGGCATAATATTGCGTAAATTTACGTCTATGTAATATTTTGTAGGTTTACAGGACCTTCGAAGTATTACGAACTGTAAAGTTACAAAATAATG